>PVIR01018472.1:0-33346 GCA_004026965.1 Petromus typicus | reverse complement strand
TTAGGTTTTTGGAGACAGGGTCTCGCTTTGTGGTTCAGGCTGGCCCTGAGCTCAGCCTCAAACTCACATCACAATCCTCCTGTTGCTGCGATGTGTGCTTTTTGTGACAAATTCCCTTTGTGATTTTTACTGTTAAAGGAGTATTTCACGGCATGCAGCTTCATAGCATCGTTATTGCTTGAGTGAGGCTTGTTTTTTTTCAAGTCTTTGAGAAGGGAGCTCTACAAAAGAAAAATGGGAGAGCAAACTCTGCCCTGGAAAAATTCAGCCACTGGAAATGTGGTCTTGTCCAGAGAGTGAGAAAATAATTGTATCCAGGTTTGATGAGGGTTTATAGCACTAACATTTTAGGATGAAATACAGCTGGTTTCAGATTCCACTGTCAACTCAAAATCAAGCTAATTTCATGTGGTTTGGGGTTTTGCAACTACTTTTTGCAAAGTACTTGTTGGGACGTTTTGTTCCAGGAAGATCCTTGAGTGCCCCTCCGCGCCCCCATAACTTGAGCTCCAGTGGAAAACTTACGGGGCAGCATTACTTATTCTTCCCAGTAGGGGGCACCATTATATCTCTTACAGTTCTCTATCCATAACTTGCACAAATCTCTCCAAGAGGTTATTTAGATCCTCGACCTGGACACACAGTATATTGCTAATGAAAGAAAACCGTAACAGTAATAAATTCAGCAAAAAAAAAAAGACAGTTACATTTCCCAGAGGTAGCAGCTTCTGCAGTTGGAAGAGGGGCTGCCCCTGTCAGTGGCTGCTGTGGGGAGCTGTGCGGGGCTGCGCCTGGAAGACAGAATCCCAACCCTGCGCGGGGCTGGTTTCTGCGTGCATTGCTTGTCTTTGTTCTTGTCCATTTTCTGAATCAGTTCTCCATTCATCTCAGAAATTGCTTTTCTGCGGAAACACATAGGTACATAAACTAGTATAGTAAGTAAAATGTCGATTTTCTTCTTGAAGGGTGATATTCATTATCGTAATAATTGAAATGATAGGATGTTTCCCAAAGGAGGATATTTTTGCTGCTTTTGTAGCTGTCTTTGTGAGCAATTGATTAATTCCTGTTTATTTGAGATTTGTTTTGCTCCTCTGCTGGAATGGTCGTTTGCCCTTGGAAATATTTAGAGATTTATTATTTCTAGTTAATTAATAATAAATAGCATTGCTAAATATCCAAAGCATGGAACACATCATTGAATGTATTTTTGAGACTCTAAACTTCAGTTGTTTGTTATGTGTGTCTAGTAGAAGATGCACAGCAGAAAGAAAATGGTAGAACTAGAAGCTTCAGAGAAATTTATGTCTATTGCCTTCCAGCCTCTGGACAGGCAGTATCATCATTATGTGAGTTTTATGCAGCCATGTGCTTGCTCTTAAATTTTTACTTGGCGTAGGATAACATCAAAATGCTTTTCCTAACCGTACATTTACTCAGAAATATAAGGCAGTGGCCAAAGCGCTATGTGGGTGGCAGTTTGGAAATATTTCTATACATATTCTAAAATAGCTAGCCTATGCCCTGCAGAGAAACGTATTCTTCATTTTGCGTGCAAAACTTTTAATTCAGCTTTAATTTTCAGAAAGGTATATTTTTAGGTTTAAACTCTGTTGCCCAAGAAACAAATGTTGGTTATTACTAGTATCATTTGAAAGGAAGTTTTTGCCTCTGCAAACCTTACATTTCAGATTGTGCTTTGAGTGAGAGGAAATTGCATTCTGGTTTTGACCACAGAATGACAAAAAAAAAATATGTGTTGATTGAAGAATGTTGTTGAAATATTAGCAGAGAATGCTATCTCTGTAGATTTGATAAACCAAAACTCACAGAATTATACTTTGTGAATTTATCTCTGAGTTGAAAAAAAATCTTTTACATCTGTCTTTACTCAGTTCTGTGGATATGGCATTGTATTAATTAGTCTTTAATTCACACCATAAAAAATATGTTCTGATTACAGAGAAATATATCTATTCACATGGAAGCATATGTGCAGAAAACCTCCTATTTAACACAGAAAACCTTTAACACCCAACTTTCTGTTTAAGAAAAGATCCACTTTCTAATGGATACTAATTAAATCACTTCTTTTGAAATGGCAATGTGTGCAATACACAGCAAAGAATATTATGCCTTGATTAGAACAATAAACAGTTTTTAGAATTTTCATCTGTTAGTGGTACAATTTTTTAAAACAAAGTTTGGAAGTCTACATATTGCTACTAATTGCTTTAGTAGATTTTTCTTCCTTTTGTCTGATGATATTGTTCCCTTATGCTAACATTTTGGCAGACTCCTTGGTCGTAAAATATTTTCAAGCCCAACCAGACATTGTTTCATTTTCATTCCCTTTTCATTATGTTTGGAGTACTATCAAATGAGACTGTTGGCATATTACATGTGATAGGCTTTGATCCATGCTACCTGGAAGCATAAACTACAGTTAAATAATACTACTAATACAACTGAAGCACAAACCCAGTTAGAATGTTTCAGATTTCACAAACAAAAATAGATCACATACAAATTTTAAAGAGGTACTGCTCCGTACAAGATCAGCAAGTGTTATAGATGGGTCTGTGGTGCTTCTTTTAGAAGAATTCTTGGTTCTTCTGGGAGATTTGTCTCAGTTTCTGGACTCATAGCTATATGACTCATTGTGCTTTGTGGGGTAGAGTGTCTCCCACACCTGGCCCCTTTCAGCCTGAACTAGGGCTTGGCTTTAAGCAAAAGCTCATTCATGCCTCTGGAAAAGCATACATCTTCCTGGGGCCTGAGATATATGTGTTTCCAAGAATTAGTACAAAAGGAGACTTCCTCCCTACACTTTGATATACTTTTATGTTTTTTTGTGAGTAGACTTTTCAAATGTAATGAAAAAGCATCTTGCTATGGAGACTACAAGAGGGAATTCTGCTAGAGTGTAAAACTCCAAGTGTTTTAAATACAGAACTGCCCCTGGGAAGAGTGAATGGTTAGTGAAACCAGGACTGTGCTCCACTACATTCCCGGCCCCATTTTCAGAAAGCCCACAAAGCCCGACTTGCCTGGGGACACGCTTTTAAAGCTTGAGATTGAGGTGAATTCAGTAGTGACAGGAATTGACTACTTCCCTCTCTTAAAGACTGAACATACTGAGGATATTTCATCAAGAGCCTGAGACCCTGAAGGGTACCATTCATGCTCAAGGTGTCCTTGGATGGTCTCAATTAGTGAGACTGAAATCCACACATACCTCAGACCCAGAACTGTACCAGAAACAACATGTAAAGTGTAAATCCCAACCCAGATGTTGTCTTTTCAATTTGACTTTTGTTGAGGTTCATCTTGATTTGTTCTTGAGTAATAGAAACTAAATTCTTTCTTAAAAATTCTCTGCATCTGTTCCTCTGTGGCCTGCTTGTTACATCTCTCTACCACTTTTTCTAAAGCAATTGTTTTGAATATAAACATGTTATCAGCATCACCTTGGAAGTTTTTTGGGGTTTTTGTTGTTGTTGTTGTTGTTGTTGTTGTTGTTGTTGTTGTTTTGTTTGGTTTGGTTTGGTTTTTTGAGACAAGGTCTCTCTTTGTAGTTCAGGCTGGCCCTGAGCTCAGCCTCAAACTCACATCACAGCAATCCTCCTGCCTCTGCCTCCCCAGTGCTGGGATGACAGGCATGAGCCACCATGCTTGGCATTGTGGTGTCTGGTTACTGGGATCAAGCTCAGGACCTTGTGCTTGCTAGGCAGATTCTGGAACCATTGAGCCAAATCTCCAGCCTCACCTTGGACATTTGCTAACACAGAGTGAGTTTGCCCCTAGGGATTCTGATCTTAAATGTCTAGGAAATATACCTTAACCATTCATCTGATGATTGGAATGAGTGCATAAAGAAAAGCAGCCAAATATTTCAAGATTTTTCTAAAACCCAAAGATACATCCAATGGCTCATTGAAAACAAGAAGCATATGTCTCCTTGATCCTTTCCATGGTTTCTTCCCTCAACTACAATCATTAGGAACTGAAATGCTATTTAGACACTTCCCCTCTAGAGAAAATGGCTACTGTGAAAATAAAAACATCTACCTATAAACTGAGCTTGAGTTAAGCTTACTAAGATCTCATATTGTCATACCTGATAGTACTTGAGATAAGTATTCCAACTTTGAACCCAGCTAACAGAACGTGAAATATATTTAGTGAAGGTTTTTTATCTTGGCATTATTGAGATTTGGACCAGAGATTTTTTAGTGTGGGAAGCTGTTCTGCATATTGTGTATCAGCATGCTGACTTCTACTTACTATGGTAGATTCCAATAGCATCTGTAAGCACACCTAAATCATAATAACAAAAAATGCTCCAGATACTACCAAATGTCACTCACAAGAGGAAATTACATTATCTTAAGTAATTCACAAGTCTACTGAAATGTAGAAAGAGATTCAAAGGTGTACTCATAGGAACATACACTGTACCCCACTTGAGCTTCATTTTCACCAGTGAGCTGGTGCTAGCCAGACATGATTGCATACACTTGTAATCCCTCCACTCTGGGAGGATGAGGCAGTAGACTTCCAAGTTTAAACCTAGCCTGAGCAATTTAGTGATTTGCAGAGGCTCTGTCTCAACATAAAAAAGAAAGAGCTAGAGAGGCAGCTTAGCCAGAAGGCCATGGTTTTGATCATCCTTATGACAAAAAAAGAAAAAAAAAACCTTAGCCAGTATAAATGTTCATAGACCATCTTAACATTGCATCTTGATCTTGTGGCTCATTAGCCTGATCATATCATCTTCTCCTTTTTTTTTTTCTAAAACAAGGTAAAATGAGAAGAAAATGTAGTTGAAATACAGTGAAAATAATTTTACTTTGACCTACTTGAAAGATATATGGCCAAAATCCTTAAACTTCTAATACACCTATTGAATATAGGAGCAGTGTGACGGGGTGGGGGGGAGTTATATTGATCACATTTCCTGTCATGTATACCTCAATGTGCTCCACTGGATAATTACGAGAGTATTTTGTTTGACTTTGGTAATCACTGTGAAATATTACAGAGGCTTGAAAAGGATCTATTAATGATCTGGAACTTGTCAGAGTATTATTGGCTTAAGATGAACTCTGAAGTTCTCATTGATTGAAAAGCTCTTTGGAAGCTTTTTACTTAATACAGCAATCTCACATGATAGAAGTATAGAAAATAATGTAGAAAGCTCTCATTAATTGATTATTATTTTCCTTGCCAAGAAGACCACTGCACAATCTGGCTTCTTAAGCACCATAAAAATAGCTCAATAGTACAATATGGCACCTAACGAGGGAGGAAGGCACTAAAAGGCATCACCGAATGACTTGTGTACTTTTGTCTCTTTACTGGTTTGGACCAAGCCTTGAAATGGGGGTAGGGAAGGAGAAGGAACTATAATACCATTATTAAAGATGAGAAAACAGCGAGAGCTACTTAGTGAGTTCATGATGAGTTCAGCAGTCAGCGTAAGGATAGGATATAGTTATTTTCTGTTTCCCATAGTTATAGTGACAATATTTCCAGAGCAAAATTGAGGAGCACAGTCTGGCAGAAGGATTCTTGTTACTCCCAAATGTGGAAAACATCTGGGAAAGAGAAATTGAAAGTTGGCATGTTGGAATTTTCCAGGATGTTTGTATAGATTGCGCAACAGGGCAAAAGAAGAAGACATAAAATCGTTACTCTTCCATACATGCCACAGATGTGACCAGAGACTGTCTCCAGGTGGTATATGTAACCAATCAGTGCTTGTTAGAAGGAGAGAAAGGGAGACAAAGAAAGGGAAGAAAAAAAGAAGGAAAGGAAAGAGGGAAGAAAGAAACAAGGAAGTTAGTTAAGAAATAAATCTCGTTTTCCTCCAAAGTAAGGAATGGTCTGGCTGAGAACTCTTATATAGAAACCAAATTCTATGAGATTGATGGGATTACAAATGGGTACATTTCATTGTTTCAGTATTTGGTACTGAATCTAGGGAACACTGAGCTTTATCCCCAGGGCCTTTTAAATTTTATTTTGAGATTGTATCTTGCTAAATTGCCCAAGTTGACCTCAAATTTGCCTTCTTCCTGTCTTTACCTCCAAAATAGTGAGATTACAGGATGCACCACTGGCTCCTATATACAAGTTTTAAGTAATTTTACCATCTGCTCTCAAAATTATATTATATCTTATAACTAAATGGATCCTACTTCTAGGAATGTGTCCTAAGGACAAAACTGGACAACTCTGCTAATGTGAGCATAGAATGAAATTGAGAACAATATATAATAGAGTGAAAAAAATTCCAAATAATTAATAAACATGGATTGTTTAAAATCATGTATGGCACAGCTATAAAATGAAGTATGCCATAAAAGGGGAAGATTACAGAATGGTGTATATAGATTGATTCCAACTTATGTAGAAAAAACTCTGGAAGGGCTGGGGATTTAGCTCAGTGGTTCTGGCGCCTGTCTTGCAAGCGCAGGGCCTGGGTTCGATCCCTGGTAACCACATAACAATACTAGGCATGGAGACTCACCCCGGCAGCAACCAGTACCACATACCACAGTGCCGGGTGTGGTGGCTCACGCCTGTCATCCCAGCACTCAGGAGGCAGAGGCAGGAGGATTGCTGTGATGTGAGTTGGAGGCTGAGCTCAGGGCCAGCCTGAACTACAAAGCAAGACCCTGTCTCAAAAAAAAAAAAAAAAAAAAAGGAAAAAACTCTGGAAGTGTCCCCATTAGATTGGTGTCATTGGTTGATGTTGAAAGGTAGGCTAGTGCAAATATTACTTAGATTCATTTTCCTGGGTTTTCTAATAGTTCAAAAATCAATGGAAATAACTTTGATTTTTTCATTTTAGTATGTGGCATGTATAATAATTATAATCATCTCAGTGAATTAGTTCAGATTCATAACACATCTTGATCAACTTTCCTCCTCTCTTCCCCTTCTGTCCCTTTTTTCCCAGGTTTGCTTCCCATCTCCCCAAAATCTACCTTCTTGCTTCCTACTACTTCTGTTTTATTTTACTCTTTAAATTATTTTTATTTGGGGTTTCTTGTATAAGACAAACTATGGAATATTTAATCGTGTCTGATTTATTTCACTTAGCATTATGGACTCCAGATCCATCCATTTTCCTTCTATATGGTTGAGTAGTGCCCCATTAGGTATGTATACCCCATTTTCTTTATACAGTCATCCACTGATGAGCACAGATGCAGGTTCCATAATTTAGCTACCAGTATCGTGAACTGTGCTGTTGAACATGTGTATGCATGTGTCATTTGTAATACAGGGATTTTAACCGTTTTGGGAATCTATCCAGAAGAAGTATAGCTGGGCTAAATGGGATTTCTGTTTTTCTGAGGAATCTTCATAGTGTTTCCATAGTATCTGAACAAGTTTATTTCCCCACATCAACTTAGAAGTGCTCCTTCTACTCCCAGCCTCACCAGCATTTGATGGATTTTGAGTCCTGGATGCTAGATAGTCTCATCAAGGTAAGATGGAATCGTAGTGTTGTTTTGCTTTGGATTTCTCTAGTGGCCAAAAATGCTGAACATTTTTTCGTGTACTTGTTGGCCATTCATAATTCTTTTGAGAAGTGTCTATCTCAGTTATCCATGTTTTGATTGGGTCTTTTATTTTGAGGAGTCTATTTTTTTTCATATATTCTAGATATTAGTACTCTGTCCGAGGAGTAGCTGGCAAATTTTTTCCCATTTTGTTTCTTCTGCTGTGCCTATATATATGACATTAATTGGGGGGTGAGACAAGGTCTCATTATGTATTTCAGGCTACAGTTGAACTAAGTGTGTAGCTCAGGTTGGCCTTGAATGTCTCTGCCTCCAAAATGCTGGAATTACAATGACCCACCCTGCTGTGATTTTTAATTTGATATACTCCCATTGGTAAATTATTAATATTAATTCTTGTGTAATTAGGGTTCAATTCAGAAGGTCTTTTCCTATGCTTATACCTTTAAGAGTTTTATCTATTTGATATTCCAGTAGATTCAGTCTTTTTGACTTTAGGTCTTGATCCACTTGTATTTGATTTTAGTACAATATGAGAAATATAGGTCTAGATTGATTCTTCTGCATGTAGATAACCAGTTTCCTCGGCATCATTTGTTAAAGAAACAGTCTTTTCTCCAGTGTATGCTTGTAGGCTCTTTTTCAAAAATCAGAAGTTTGAAGGTGTTGGGATTATGGATGATTTCAATTTTAAAAGAAAAAGCATACTTTAATATTAAATCAATGGGTGTCCATCTTTTCTGCTTATCCTGGCCACTGACTGGTTCATATAGCAATAGCCTTTCCTCAGGGACTATTTCAGAACTGCACATTTGTGAGCTGTGCCACTTCATTACTCACAGGTGTTCCTTGAAACAATATAACTGCTGCCAGCAACTGATGTACTTAATGATTTATGTAACTTATTAATTACATGGCAATAAAATTTATATAATTTATTGTTATGATATAGTATGATCTTTTCACTCTTGGAAGAGAAAGAAGCATTGGATGCTTCTCACTGTATTGTAACTTCTGGGCAGTATAGTCAGTGAGTACATAAAATAGGCCATGTATTTACATAAAGACAGAAATAATGGATCCTTACACTCTTCTACAGTACAGAGAAGAAAATACTAGCTTTGGTAGCTCCCTAAACCCATGATTGGCAAAGGACTTCAGCTGCCTCCTGAGCTACCCATCAACAAACCAACCTTCATCTACATTTCCTGGCCTAGGAATTCTCTCATTGCCAGCAACATATTCCCACACCTGTAATAACAATTGACCATGGATGCTGGACCGCCAGGTAGCTTCTTTCCCCAGAGGCCTCCAGACACATAATTTTCCCTAATGGTTAGACTCATAAATTTGGGGAAGTTAAATTGAGCTGTCTCATTTAGAAGTGAATAGTACTTTAAAAAAATCTGCTGCCTTCTTCTTTCCCCATATCCTTTGCACACTCCCTCTTCCAACCTTTTCCAGACTTTCTGACTTTTCCACTTCCTTTTCTGAAGTTTGTCTTCTGAGTCAAATCGCCATTGCCGTTAAAGCTGGGCATATAGAGTTAGAACAAAATAGAAAGTTTTTACTGGCTCTTATAACCTGTCAGAAGAGGATTACAGTTTCCAAAATCTCATGCCATCCAAAAATGCACAAGGTTCAGAAGAAAGGACCCAGTAATAGTTAATAAATAGCACATGAATTCTGTACCATGTAAGTGAATCCACTTGTACAAATTTGGACTGGAGTTTAAATTTCAGTGGGTGACATCTATTATGGTGGTCAGAATTTGCTAACTGCCTCTGGCTGCTTTCATTCAAATAATTTTCAGCCACTTCTAGAAACTTGTCAAGTCACCAAATTTTTTCTTTGACAAATGAGCCAGAAAGGGCAAAACTCACCTAACCTGCCTAAAGCCTGACATTTCATCTCTCCCAGATGTTCAAAGACCCAGAGTACTGATCTCAACTGCACAGGCCATTGCACACATGACCCTTTTCATAGTGGAAAAAGGAAGATAGCATCAGCTCATGATTCCTTTTTCTTGTCTGAGGCCAGTGATTGACCTACCTGTTTGGATATCACTGTTGTTTATTGACATAATCAAGTACCCAGCTGTTGGGCAACCTCAGCTTCCAGGTCAAAAATTTCAAATTTCTCATGCCTAAAAGTGTTGAAAATTAGAATATTGAGGATTTTCAACTACCTGGAAATAATATCATTGAATTTTGCATCAATAAAGTGCTTCTCCATAAGGTTTATTAGAAAGCCTCTTAGCAGAATTCATCTTACTTTATACAAAGGATGTTCCTAAAAAGCTAAATCTTAAAATTAACCCTCAAAAAACTGCCATTTTGCCTATTGGTCAAATATTGACAATATCATCTAATTTGCCTAAATATGCAAAGATATTTTTTAAACTTAAGTGTTTTTTAACTGGTTTCAGGGAAACACAGTGATTAAATATGTTTTATAGTGAACGCTGAGGTAAAGAGTGGATTCCTTTTGTGAAATGAATATTGATGAAAAAATTTATCTCCTATGTTCATGTTCTATTTGTTCAAAATGGGACATACCCATTGTCTCTGAAAACTAGCTAAGTGGACATACAGACAATAGTGTTGGCCTATTCCAGGTGAAGCTTGTAGGTTCTCGGTGCCAGATGCTCTCAGGACTGCTTTGGAAAAGGCATCCTTGGACTGAGGATTTGGCTTAGTGGTTCCAGCACCTGTCTTGCAAGCAAAAAGACCAGGGTTGATTCCCTGGTAACCACATACCATACTGGGCATGGAGACTCACGCCCAGCAGCAATCAGTACCACATACCACAGAGCCAGGCGTGGTGGCTCATGCCTGTCATCCCAGCACTCGGGAGGCAGAGGCAGGAGGATTGCTGTGATGTGAGTTTGAGGCTGAGCGCAGGGCCAGCCTGAACCACAAAGCGAGATCCTGTCTCCAAAAAAAAAGAAAATAAAAGGCATCCTCTTCATATGAACCATTGTCTTACATCCCCCAGAATTTGTTTGCTCTCTAATGAGTTGGAATTCCAGTTAGGTGGCATGAGAAGAAATTAGCCACTGCATGGCTTAGCTTGGAGACCTCAGACTTCACCCATTTGCCTTCTTTGAAGCCTACTAACCATCTTCCTGTACTCCAAACTTCCATCAATGTGGAAGAACTGAAGCTAAACCAAATTTTACAGAATGCACCCTAATTGTTTAAGAGCAGGAGTCATTTTGTTACCATTTCGTTAATTCTCTTTTACTTAATGGGTTTTTTAAAAAACATGAACTATTTACATGTGTCTGATCACCAGCTCACATATTTTACTGTCCCATAATAAAATTATTTCCACAGAATATACATTTTCTATAACCAGTAAATATTAAATTACTGGCACACAATATCCAGGCATTGATTTTTATGACTTGAATAAGTAGTAGAAAAAACACAACATAATTTATTCATGTACTTCAGGAAAATGACCAGATAATTTCCACTAACCATTTTCCTGTTAGCTGATTTATGATTATATCTCTTTATTCAATAGCAAGGTCCTGACATTGAAAGATTCATTCACATAGCTCCAGCAATATAGTGCATTTATTTAAACCACACTTGACTAGTGGTATATAAATAATCTCTCCCAAACCATACTGATTTCCCCGAGGGAACATTAAATGCTAAATAACTTCACAGATTGGAAGCAGCCCTGTCTCTGCCTTCATTTTTGATATAATCAAAAATGATGACATTGTAGCTAGCTTATTTTTAATAATTCACACATTGAGAGCAAAAGAAAATATTACACCATCACTAGGGGACATGAACTCTGGATTGCAAAGTACATTCTCATTTCCTTAACAAATGATAATGGGTCAACCACATCATGATGTCTGCCATGGATTAAGAATGTGTCTACTTATATTGGGGCTATAAATAAGCATAGTGTATTATTTGCCAGATAGCAGATACATACACAGCACAAAGTCTTCAAGAAAAGTAAAGCTTGTACATCTTTCATTAGTTTGCATGCGATCTTTCCGAAGGATGTACTATCCATACTGTTATAGGTCACAAAATTAGACAACATGTAGCTCTTGGTCAATGAAAATGATATGAATGACATTGGTAAAGTGTGGCTAGATGGTCATCAAACGGTTCTCCATCCCCTTCTGGTCTTGCAGCTGGGCTTCATTCTCCAGCTTCTCTTTTATTTACTGGCAGCCATATGACCATGAGTTCTTCCTGATGGAACATCAAAATCCCAGCCGTGGTTTCTAGAGAGTCCATTACAATGCTCACATGCTCTCTTCTGCTTTTCTGTGGTGAAGGCAAAATCTTCAAGTACCTAACAGAGAGAGCACTGTTGAAATCTGGGTTCCCGAGTCTCTGTGTAAAAGGTCCTCTCAGAAGACCTGAAAAACAAGGATCACCTACACAGGCTGTCTCATGAATAAGAAATAAATCCCCTTTGCAAATTTTTGAAGACAATTATGGAACAAGACTACTGACACCACTAGGAATCTGAAAACACTGTGGTAAGCCTAGAAACGCTGAAGTTGGAAATGACTGATTCTAGTCTCTGCACATTCAGTGCTTTCCTCACTTCCTAAGTATAGAACCATACTTAACAGCAACTACATCATGAACTGCTATCCTTGTAACTCAAGAAAATTATCTGAATTTGTTTCCCAAACTGGAGATAGTTCCACCAAGAAAGATTTAATAGAGCAATGTGAAACATTTTTATGAGGTGACAACTACATGTCTGACTCTACATTGTGGCATTTGGTTATTGCTACTTTTATTTTAGGACAAAACTGGCTATTTCAGAAGAGCCCCAGGCAAAGTTCACTAACATCTTTTTTTTTAATTAAAATCTTTATTGGTACATTACCTATACGCATCATGATTGCACTCCATAATAGGGATTTGTACCAGTATAAGACACAACTTAATTCTCATTTTTTCCCAAAGCCTTACCCAACCTACCACACACCCTATATACATAAAATTTGTTTCCTTTCTTTTTTATTGTAATCTCATTATTTTTCCCCCTTCACCCTATTCCACTTTGAGCATTTTCTATTTCACAATATATAACATACCATTCTAGGACTCATTTGCATCTTTATTTTCTCACACCAGAGAAAAGATGTGATATGTACCTATCTGTGACCTATTTATTTCACTTATGAGGATATCCTCAAGGTATGTCCATTTAAGTAGAAATGATTCAAATTTATCATTTTTAGGGCAGAGTAATACTCCCTTCTATAGAAGAACCACAGCTTTTTTATCCAGTTTCCAGTTGATGGACACATGGGTTGTTTCCAAGATGTAGCAATCACAAGTTGGGCCGCTATAAACATGGGTGCACATATGTCACTGTGATATGAGTCTTTTAATTCTTGTGTGTATATACCTAGCAAGGCAATGGGCAGGTCAAATGGGACCTCCAATCCTAGCTTTTTGAGGATTCTCCAAACTGATCTCCACAGGGGTTGTATGAGTCTACAGTCCCACCAACAGAGGAGAAGGGTTTCTTCTTCTCCGCAGCCGCACCAACATTTATTGCTGGCTGATTCTGAAATGGCATCCAGTCTATGTGGAGTGAGATGAAATCTCAGTGTTGTTTTCATCTGCATCTCTCAAATGACTAATGATGTTGAGCATTTCTTCATATGCTTCTTAGCTGCTCTTACTTCTTCCTCTGAAAAATATCTGTTCATTTCAAATGCCCATTTTTGAATTGGGTCTTTAAATTTGGGTGGGCTGATTTTTTTCAGCTCTTTATATATTCTAGATAGTAATCCTTTGTCTGAAGAACAACTGGTAAATATTTTTTCCCACATTGTTGGTTGCCTTTTTGCTCTGTTGGTGGTTTCCTTTGCTGTGCAGAAGGTTTTTTAAAAAGTGAGGCCCCATTTGTTGATTTCTTGAGCCAATTCCTGTGCTATAGAGATTTTGTTCAAGAAGTCTTTCCCTAAGCCAGTGTCTTCAAGAGTTTTACCTAACCTGTTTTTCAGAAGGTTTAGAGTGTCTGTTTTAATATTTAGGTCTCTTATCCACTTTGATTTTAGCTTGGTGCACTGTGAAAGAGTAAGATCTAGTTTTAGTCTTGGAAAGTTAAAGCCCAGTTTTTCCAGCACCATTTGTTAAAGAGGCTATCTTTCCTCCATTGAGGATTTTTGGCTCCTTTGTCAAAGATGAGGTGGCTCAGTGTATCTGGAGTAGTTTCTGGATCTTCTAGTCTACTCCATTGATCCTCAGGTCTGTCACTTTGCCAGTACCATGCAGTTTTTTATCATGGTGACTTTATAGTATAGTTTCAGGTTCAGCGTTGTAATACCCAGCACCATGTCCCTCTTGCTTAGAATTGCTTTGGCTATTCTAGGTCTTTTGTGAATCCAGATGAAAGTTTGGATTTTTTTTCTCTAGATCTGTGAAATATGCTGTTGGGATTTCAATCGGGATTGCGTTGAATCTGTATAGTAATTTTGGAAGTATAGCCATTTTGACAATATTGGTTCTTCCTACCCAGGAGCAAGGTATGTCTTTCTATGTTTTGATATCATCTTCTATCTCCTTTTTCAGAGTGCTATAGTTTTCAGAGTAGAGGTCTTTCACCTCCTTTGTTAGATTGATTCCTAGGTATTTTATTTTTGGGGGGTGCTATTGTGAAAGGGACTGACTCCACAATTTCTATCTCAGTGGGTCTGCTGTTTGTGTATACGAAGACTATTGATTTTTGAAAGTTGACCTTGTAACCAGCTATGCAGCTAAAATTGGCGATTAGGTCCAGCAGTTTTTTAATTGAGTTTTTAGGATCCTCTAGATAGAGTATCATGTTGTCAGCAAATAATGACAATTTAACTTCTTCTTTTCCAATCTTTATTTCTTTTATTTCTTTCACTTGCCTAATTGCTATGGCTAATATTTCCAGAACTATATTGAACAGAAGTGGTGAAAGAGGACATCCTTGTCTTGTTCCTGATATTAGTGTGAAAGGTTTCAATTTTTGACCATTTAGTATGATACTGGCTGATGGTTTTTCATAGATAACTTTTATTAGTTTGAGATACAGACCATCTATTCTGATCTTCTGTAGGGTTTTGAACATAAATGGGTGTTGTATTTTGTCAAATGCTTTTTCTGCAACAATTGAGATGACCGTATGATTTTTGTCCTTGAGCCTATTAATATCGTATATAACAGTTATTGATTTTTGTATGTTGAACTATCCTTGCACACTTGGGATGAATCCAACTTGGTCAGGGTGTATGATCTTTTTGATCATTCTCTGTATTCTGTTTGCCAGTATCTTATTGAGGATTCTTGCATCGATGTTCATTAGGGATATTGGCCTGTAGTTCTCTTTTTTGGTTGGGTCTTTCTCTGCTTTTGGAATCAAGCTAATGGTTGCTTGTAGGAATGAGTTTGGGAATACTGCTTCTTTTTCAATTTCATTGAAGAGTTTCAGAAGTAGAGGCACTAGCTCTTCTTTAAAAGTTTTATAGAATTCAGCAGTAAAACCATCAGGTACAGGGCTTTTCTTTGTTGGCAAGTTTTTAATTACATTTTCAATTTCACAGAATGCTATAGGGGTGTTTAACATTTCTATATGTTCTTTATTCAGCTTTGGGAGTTCATATGTGTCTAGAAATCTATCCATTTCTTCTACATTTTCCATTTTATTGAAGTATAAATTTTCAAAGTAGGTGTTTATTATCCTCTGGACTTCCTCTGGGTCGGTAATTTCTCCATTCTCATTCCTAATAGCATAGATATGGGCCTTTTCCTTCCTTTGTTTAATGAAGTTGGCTAAGGGTTTATCAATTTTGCTTATCCTCTCAAAGAACCAGCTTTTCGATTCATTGATTTTTTAAAACATTCTCTTGGTTTCTATTGCATTAATTTCTGCCATGATCCTTATAATTTCTTGCCTAGTGCGAGCTTTGGGTTTGTTTTGCTCCTCTCTTTCTAGCAGCTTGAGGTTCAGCATTAAATTGTTTAGTTGAGCTTGCTCCGTTTTCTGGCTGTAGGCCTTCACTGCTATGAATTTTCCTCATAGAACTGCTTTCATTGTGTCCCATAAATTTCTATATGTTGTATTGAGGTTATTGTTTAGTTGTAAGAACTGCCCAATTTCTTCTGTGACCCATTGGTTAATCAGCAGAGTGTTGTTCAGTTTCCATGTGTTTGTGAGGATCATGGTCTTTCCTTTGCTATTCAGTTCCAATTTCAGGGCACTATGGTCCGACAGAATACAAGGGATAACTTCAATCCCTTTATATTTGCTTAAACCTGTTCTATGAATGAGCACATGGTCTATTTTGGAGAATGATCCATGAGCAGCTGACAAGAATATATATTCTGACTTTGTGGGGTGAAATACTCTGTAGGCATCTGTTAAGTCCATTTGCTGAAGAGTCTGATTGAGCTCAAGTATTTCCTTATTGACTTTTTGTCCAGTCGATCTGTCTCTTTGTGACAGTGGGATATTGAGGTGCCCTACTATTATTGTATTGGAGTTTATCTGGTTTTTCATGTCCATTAATGTTTGTTTTATATAGTTGGGTGAATTAGAATTTGGAGCATAGATATTTAAGATTGTGATTTCTGTCTCTTGGATTTTTCCCTGAACTAAAAGTTAGTGTCCATCTTTATATCTCTCTATCAGTTTTGGCTTGAAGTCTATTTTGTCTGCAAATAAGAGTGACACTCTTGCTTTCTTGCTGTTTCCTGTCGCATGGAGTATTGTTTTCCATCCCTTTACTTTCAGTCCATGGGTTTCTTTCTGAATTAAGTACGTTTCTTGTATGTAGCAGATTATAGGATCTTGCTTTTTGATCC
This sequence comes from Petromus typicus, assembly GCA_004026965.1. NCBI lineage: Eukaryota > Metazoa > Chordata > Mammalia > Rodentia > Petromuridae > Petromus > Petromus typicus. Next base: position 16,968 of record PVIR01018472.1, on the reverse strand, counting down.
ACTCTGCCAGTCTGTATCTCTTAATTGGCGCATTGAGTCCATTGACATTAATGGTTATGACTGATATAGGCAAATTTAGTGCTGCCATATTTTCCTGTTCTTGGCTCTGTTATTCTGCTTTTGCCCTTTTCCCATCAGTTTCTTCCCATGGGTTGACTCGTTTAGGTCTCATGGATTTGTAACTTTCCTTATTGTTCTTCAATATCTTCTTTAAAATGTTTTGGAGCACACGTTATGTATTTGTGAAGTTTTTCAGGTGTTCTTTGTCATGGAATTATCTTATTTCCCCATCAATTTTGAAGGATAGTTCTGCAGGATACATCAGTCTGGTTGGAAGTCGTTTTCCTTTAGGGCTTGGAAGACTTCACTCCAGGCTCTTCTTGCATTGAGTGTCTGAGTTGAGAAGTCTGCTGTGATCCTGATGGGCTTCCCTTGGAATGTAACTGTTTTCTTTTTCTCTGGCTGTTTTCAGTATTTCATTCTTTTGGATATCTGGGACTTTTGTGATTATATGCCTAGGTGTACATTTTTTCATGTCACGGGCATGTGGAGTTCTGTATGCTTCATATGTTTGTATGTTCAATTATTTTCCTTTGCCTGTGAAGTTTTCTGTCATTATCTCTGTGAATAGTTTTTTGATGTCTTTAGGATTGTCTCCTGCTTCATCAGTGACTCCAATCAATCTTATGTTATTCTTCTTTCAATCATCTAGGAGCTGTTGGATTGACTTTTCATTATCGCTTGCTTTTTTCCATAGATTATGCCTTTCCAGTTCATTGGTTGAGATCCTATCTTCTAGATCTGAAATTCAGTCTTCTGCCAAATTCATTCTATTGCACAAACTTTCATTTTCTTTCTTAATTTCCTGGACTTCTGCTTGTAGGTGTTTAAAAGGTTCCAGTGCTTTTGCTATCTTGCATTCTATCAGCTCCATAATTTCCTCTTTAGCTGTATTAATCATCATGTTGACAGTGTCCAATATCTCTGCTTTCATCTCAGAGATCAGTTCTGATTTCCATTTTACTAGATCTGCTTTGGTTACCATTTCCGAGGGCCCTGGAGACTGGGCTTCACACTTCTCTATTTCCCTTCCCCCTGTGTTACTTGGAGGTGAGGATCTTTGTATCTGAGACTTTGAGTGTTTCCTCATCTCTGAGTTTTTGTCGTCGCTGTTGTTTTTGGTTTTGTACCTGCCCTATTTTCTGGAGATGAGTTCACTAACTTCTTAAGCCTGTGACTATTAGTTCTGCAGAAGAATGGTTCTCATTTCACACACATTCTGCCCCAGACAGTTGGCAATGTTTCGAGATGCCTTCAATTGTTACACTTTCAGCAGTAGAGGGTGGTACTGATATCTAGTAAGTAGAAGTCAGAGTCGGAGCTAAATGTCATACATAAGACAGTCCTCCACCATTGAAAGTTGTCCATCTTCAAATGCCAATTATATTGAAGTGGCATGTATTCAATGAATAAATGAAATAAAGGTGGGAATGCAGCTCAGTGGTAGGGCACTTACTTAGATTGTGCAAGACCCATGGTTCCATCCCCCAAACTGCAAAAGAAAATAAATGGACTGAGCTGGTCTTAATCAACAAACAGGTCATTGGAGCCATATGTGGGCAATGAGTAAGACAAGGTTTGGCATTGAGACCTCAGCTTTGGAGCTCAGTAGGAGTGCACTCGAGTAAGCAGCTCTACTTTTCTAGATCTTAATTTCTTCATCTGCAAGTTGGGGATCATAAGTAGTACCAATTATCATAGAGATTAAAGGAGATGAAGCATGTACAATGCTAAACATGGTAGCTGAGATGCTCTCAATAAACATTAACTTTTCCTTTTATTAGAAGAAAGAAAGCAGTTTCCTGAGTTTTATCATGTGCCAGGCACAGAATTAAGGGTGAATATAATTTTACATAAGACTTCTCCCATCTGAGGAGTAGCACTTTTGAAACTAAAGAAGAAACTAACTTTTATAAGATGTGAGCAACCTGCTTAAGATCACAGAGCTACTGAGATTCACAAGCAGTGTGGGAATCATAAAACGTGGAAGCTCAGGTTCTCTCCACCTCAGCACATTGGCTTTTTCATAAAATTCATGCAACTTCGTTCCTTCCACGATATCAGAGATGTGAACATCATCCCATTTGGCTTTACAAAGCTATTTTTGGTACTGGCAGTGTCTAGTGAACACAGTAGCAATATTCCAATTTCTAGAGCTTTCACTACACATGAAGTATATTCTGGCCAGCATATCCAGTAAGTTGCAAAACTCCCCCTCATGTATCATATCATCCCTTAAAATCAAAATAGTAAATATCAGATTTAACAGAAAAGAGGAATTCCTTTATTCACATGTCACGCAGTGCTTTTCCCATTTTAGCTACTGGATATCAAGCCTCTTACCATCACACGAGGCATTTCATGCCTTTGTAACACTCCTTGACCCAGAGCTCCCAGAAAAGGTATTGTGGATTTCTCAGAGCAGTCTTTTCTGCCATACTCTAGCAGGCATACTGGGAAAAGCCAAGTTTCCTAATGTAGATATAGTTTTAATAATCATTTTAAGTTTAAAATGCAAAAATGTGACCTCGGAGTACCATAAAACTTACATTAACTTCATAAGAACAAAGGAACTTAATAAAGTCTCAAATTTCCGATTAAAGCTTATCCAAATCCATCTAATGGTTAACAAGATCTAGCAAATTAAATGTAACAATGTTTTGAGAATCAAAATAAAATAAAATCATAAGGGAAGAGAAATCAGGCAATTCTAATCTTTCTCATTTTTTCTTCCTTTGTCTCTTTCTTAGAATCGAATGTCAACTCATCTCATTTTTCAGTATTTGTCAGTGCAAATGGCATTTGGATTCTGGTGAGACTTTTGCTGATATTTCACATGCTATGTTAGCTTGATGGAGCTTTCACTGGGCTCAAAAAAGCAAATTACAACAGCATTTAGTAGAGTCTAGGGGCTCATAAAGGATAAGGAGGCAGAGCTACTGGTGATGGGAGGGGTAAGAGGCCATTTTGAATATGGCCCTTTCCTTTGATGCCTTGCTAACCACCATACCACAGGGTAGCAACACATTAGTCCCTGGGCTCTCATTGAACTGTTTTTCTTTAGAAAAAAGTTTCCTAAAAAAACTTTGACTTGTTAATGACACAATAAGTGAAGCTTAACACTAAATGTTCCTTTAAAATGTCACAATTAAGTAGAACTAAAGTATAAGCAAGAAATATTTTATAACCACTTCAAACCATGAGATGACTGATAGGTTCCTGTGCCTAGAGGACAAGGCACTGGATGAAAAAACGGATTGGGCTAAGTATTTCCCTATGGAATCAGCATCATTTCCTCAGGAACTAACATTATATGGAGTGGGTTTTGATGAGTAGGTAATAACTGGTCTATCAAAAAAAGGATATGATAACAACTGTCCAAGAGATGTTTTGGCAATGGATTTGTTCTAGTGATTCATATTAGAGTAAATTTCATTCCTGTTAATCAGACCTTGGAGATAAAACAGAGTTAGAAACTGAGTTAGAAACTCCCAGAACTGGGGATTTGAAGCCAGGACTGAGGCTTTGAAGCCAGGACTTTGCACTGAGCTACATCTCCAGCCCTATTTTTATTTTTTTAGTTTGAGTCGGAGTCTCCCTAAGTTGTTAAATTACCCAGGCTGTATTGTATTAGCCAGCTCAGGCCACCATAACAAAACACCAAGGACTGTATTTGGGAAGCTGTGAAGTCTGAGATTGCGGTACACCAGTTCAGTTTCCCCTTTACTGGTCTGCTATTGCCTCACAGAACCTTTCCTCTTGCACAGCCTCATAGTACAAGAACACGCTCTTTTGTGTCTCTTTTTTTAAGAACACTAAAACTATTCTATGAGAATCCCAAACCTACCCTTGAATTCTTATTAAGCCTTAATTACTTACACTAGGGCAGTGGTGGCAAACCTATGACATAAGGGCTACAGCGGGCCAAGTTGGCCCAACAGTGGAACACTGGATAACAACCACTTTTTCTAAAATTGCAGTATTCAATTTTAATTGCAGTGTTTACACTGTGGGTTTGGGGATGCAGTTTGGGCCCTTGATGTCTGCAAGGCTCACCATTACTGCTCTAGGGCCTTGTCTCCAAATACAAGCACGTGAGGGTTGAGGCTTTAGTGTGTGAATTTGAAGGAGCCACGCACACATATTCAGTCTATAACATTGATCGACTGCAAAAGAGAGTATAGTGTCCAGTAGAATGTTTGATAACTATCAAGTAAACTCCCTGGTGGTTAAATGGTGGGAAAGAATTTGTGCTGCTATAAACCTGAGTTAGTCAAGAAAGCACAATGGTAAACAGGCAAGTGGCTCATGGCTGCGGATCACCTTGTGCACTTAAAGGAAATAAAGAAGATAATTAAAATATCTTTTGTCCATGTGACTTAAATTAATAAAAAGCACTCTTCATTTGGTCTTCTTCTGTCTATATAATAAAACTATTCATCAAGATCCTTGAAGCTTGAACTGCTGTAATAAACAAGACCTATCTTTCTGAACAAACTTACCACAGTCTTTGAAGACATACTATAATAAGCATTTTTCTCAGAGAAAATAATTTCAACATAGGACTTTTGACAGCTTCATTTTCAGACCAGTAAGCTAGGATGAAAATTGAGCTGCCCAAAGAGAACTGGCAAAATAGTTTACTCACTATAATTAAAAAAGGGGAAATTTCTAAACCACAGTCATCTTCACTGCTAATGTGAACAAACAATGTCATTTCCAGTGGATTTTTTTATTTCCTTATTCTTGGCAATCTGGTGTACTCTGTGCAGTTGGGAATCTGAAAGTCTTTCCTAAAGATAGAAATGCTCCTTGTGTTAAATGCAAAGTGGTACAAGTGATCTTACATGCTCACTTGCATGCACACATTCCATGCAAAAACCCAAGTTCAATAACCTTGAATTTGAATGCTTAGTTTTACTACAGCTTTAACAAAAAATCATAATGCCATGTACTTTTGGCAGAATATTACATGTGGTCAATTTTATTTATTTATACAATTGAAAAATGACTTGATTGCAACCATGTTGAAGATCTTTGCAAAGGTCTGAGCTTTTCTTACATTGGATATTTCTTTATGAGAATGGGTAACTTCATTTTGTGATTTTATTTGGTTTTGCTCAATGACACAATATGACTTAGGAGATATACTTGATAGACCTTGATGCAGAGGAAAACGAATGCAAACTTCTGGATTACAGATCCTTGAAGTTGAACTGCTGTAATAAACAAGCTATGTCCATGAAACTGCAATATTAAAGTTAGGATATCACCTTGGTATTGGACACACAAATAAGTAAGTCATTGATAACTTCCAGATGTTTCACTTTTTTAACTGCTGCTGCCTTTTCTCCACTTCCTTCTTTAAATGGAACAAAGTTTACATTCTATGCTTCCCAAAGAAATTTGGGAAGTGCTCCACATCTAATTTACCAGTCATGGAACAGCATCCCTGTGTGTTTGGGAAGAAACAATGGACATGTCGAAGAAAGCTGGGAAACTAGGAGAAGCTAGCTCCTTATTCTGTATCTCTAAACATGCTGAAGTTGTGTCTGGCAGGCTTTTGCCACTGTCTTTTGTGTATATATCAAAATCTTATACAAAGACTAAGACGCCTTTGAATCGCTTCACTATTTTTGCACATTTCCGCAGGTTCTGCTTACCAGCCTTAAGTTGTAAATGGAAGTAGAATCCTAAATCTGTTCTAGCTGAGATGTAAGGGTCTAAGGAGGGAATAACACTTCATCGCTAATGGGATTCACACTTTGTTAGAAAATAGCCCTGTTGCTCTAACCTTTGCTTGCATCAACAGTGGCTGCTTTAGAATGACTATTTGCTTTTCTTCTTGCCTATGAGGTTACATTAATTTCGTTTTCCAGCTTGATGGTGTGCTTGCCCTGGATTTGATGTCTTACAAAGAGGAGCTTCCAGCAGTGCATTTTCAATTGCTTGTGTCCAAGCTTGCAAGTCACTTTTTAGTTGTCTAAGGAAATGACTTTTTGTCCTCATAATTTCAGAGAAAGTTGTAAATGGCATTTAAAAACACTATAAAGTTTACACATGCATTTTACCCACTGATGTTACCAAAAAAAGAAAACACTCTGTACACTTCACGCAAAGCAGCAGCCTTTTTTCCAATTATATACTTGTAAATATTGATTCTCCTTTAATTCTACGTAGTCAAGGCAAATTCTGCTCTTCTTCTAAGATGTCTGAAACAGGGCGCCCTCTTTTTGGCCCTGCTATTCTATAAGACGATGCTTCTTAATCTATTACTTGAAATCATGATGTGGAAATGTAAAAAATTTCTTTGCAAATTTCTTTTTCCCCATTTTCTATGCTCATATTTTGACTGGTCCATGAGATGCAAAATATATTAAATATGAAGAAATTATAACAATTTTTTCTACATCAAAGAATATCTTTACTTTTTAAATTGATTTTATTGGTACATTTTATATACACATTATGATCACAATTGACATTGAGAATTTGTACCAGTACAGAACACCACTTAATTTTCATTTTTTCCCATTCCTGTCCCCCCTACTATCTTTACTTTTAAGCTTCACTAGAGTAAAACTTTATTATAGTAGCAAACTAACCACCTTCCTTAATGTAAAGGCAAATGTGCACTATTAAAGGAACGAGGCTATTCTTTAACATGTTATGAAAATAATATTTGTGATCATCTGACTACAGTTATAGACACAGCCATGTCCAGAATTTTATCTTGCTTCACAAAGACTGAGGGTGATACCAACAAGAAATATGACTCAGTTCTCCCAGAAGAAGGGGCAGACTTGAGTAACTGCAGAAGGGGGAAAGGAGCCATTTTGATCAAAACAGAACTGTAGAAAGTAAGCGATGGGTCCAGTGTGAATTTCCAAGTGAAAGTCACAAATGAAAAATTCCAAGGTGCTGCAATCAGTTGGTAATGAAGCTGCTTCTCAAAGTAGCATCTCTTTGTTGAGGGTAAAAGAAAAGTTGCCCAGGGATGAATTTATTGATTCATGGTTCAAACTAGTGAAACCACGTGGTAGAAAAGAGAAGTGTGTGATTTATTTGCATGACTGTAGCACTCCTGTCAAATTGTTCTCTTGTACATTCACTTGGAAAGCTTCACCCAGTGCCATATCTTGTTGAGGCAGAAAGAAACCTAAGAAAGCTTCTTACTCCAGTCTGTTAGGGTCATCAGCTGGAGCCTTGGAGAATTAATTTGAGGAAAAAGGAAGAGGAGAAGAGGGATTTATTTTATACATATTTTGAGACCCTCACAGAGAAGTGAAATCCCCAAGCAGGTGTTAGACCCAGAGGCTGGCCTACCATTTTAACCATGTGACTATGAATTTGTGGGGAAGTGGCAAGACAAAAGAGAGGGGTCTGGGACTATCAGAGCAGTACCTTCTGGGAAAGTAAGTGTACTGGGGTGCCAGGGATTTAGCTCAGTGGTTCCGGCGCCTGTCTTGCAAGTGCAAGGACCCGGGTTCGATCCCCGGTAACCACATACCATACTGGGTGTGAAGACTCACGCCCAGCAGCAACCAGTACCACATACCACAGTGCCGGGCGTGGTGGCTCACGCCTGTCATCCCAGCACTCGGGAGGCAGAGGCAGGAGGATTGCTGTGATGTGAGTTGGAGGCTGAGCTCAGGGCCAGCCTGAACTACAAAGCGAGGTCCTGTCTCAAAAAATCTAAAAAAAAAAAAAAAAAAAAAGAAAGTAAGTGTGCTGGGAAAACCAGAGCAAGACAGTTAGTACAGTTTACTTATGCAGATTTAAGTCAATGACATCTCTTGTAATAAAAGTGATTTTATGTATGTGGTAAAAGAGAAGGGAATGTGGCAAAGGGTGAACTTTGGTTTTTTTTGTTTTTTGTTTTTTTGGGTTTTTTTGCATCTGCTCTTTCTCAATTGCCTTCAGTTCAAAATAATGTTTATGGCAAAGAAGGCCATATTTTAGGATGGCATATTCTGGTTCTCTTCTATGGGCATGTGTTTGTAGACGTGAAAGGGGAATAGTGAGAATGCTAATGTCCTTACTATAAAACGGTGCTCCATTCTTCTTTAATTGCTTAGTATATCATTCATAATGGCCGTATACATTTAGCGGACCTTCCTATTAAAAAGATATCATCAGTACATTTAAATAAAGCGTTTTTTAAAAAAATGAAATAAACCATTATTACACCTTACTTCATTCAAGGATGTTACAAGACTCTTTCATTTCACCATTTCTTCTGGATGATTTAAGAATGAAGGCAAATGTTACCACCACCACTTGAGGAGTCAGCATGTGACATGCCCTTCCCCAGTAAGTGGTCCCTCTAGGCACAGCTGAAAATCTCAGCCTGCCTGTTGAGGTCATGGCTTAGAGGGAAATATTTTCTCCATCACTGTCCAACTTGATAGAAACACTTTTTTTTTTTTTTTTTTCAGTACCAGGGATCGAACTTGGGCCCTTATGCTTCCAGGGTAGGTGCATCACTTGAGCTAAATCCCTGGCTAGAAAGACTTTCAAAACACACAAAGAAAGATATGTATCAGAATAATAAAGGATAAGAAAACCTAGGGAATCCCACATCAATATTTTGAAGTCTGTTTCTGTAAATACTGTATTTCATGTGATTATATAAATGGTTCTCAACTGAATGGAGGGTGAGCACAGTTTTACCCCCTGGTAATATTGGGCAAACTCTGGAGACCATTTTTGGTCATCACAACTGAAATGTGTAACATTGCTGGCTTCCAGTGGCTAGAGGTTGGGGATGATGCTGGCATCCTACAATGCACAGAACAGCCCCAAACATAAATAGCACAGAAATGGAGAAATCCTGCTTCAGATCGCCATGCACCACATGTCAGTATGTGTCCACCCCCTGCCTCCCAATCACGGCTCCAAAAACAAACCACCACTGGCAGGACACCCACAGATACCATGCCAGGTATTTAGAAGAGACCAAAACCTTCAATCAATTCCTAACAGCTGTATGTGTTTTCAAACTACCATAATGAGTCACGAGCAAAGATATTTGAGTCATACTTTTTTATTAGACTCCTTCACAATAGAATTTTCATGGAAAAAAGAAGTCATCAGCAATGAGTGGACACATCCATTCATGTGTAAGTTATCTCCCTCCGCTTTTTTTTTAGGGATCCCAGTTAATTAGGGGAAATTCTCATCCTCCATTTCCCCACTGCAAGCTTCTTTGGGTTACTCTCAATATTTCTTTTGGTTTTATTTGAACTAACCTGAGTTTCTGGAACATCCCTGAGGCATTCTGAGATCCAGTCCTTTGAATGTTGATCCTTGCACGGATCATTAAAGAGCCATTAAGAGCTGGCAATGTGTCCCTTTGTACAATAAAGTCAGCGTTTTCACCCACTGAGAGCAACTCTGTGAATCCTTTGTTTCTACTTCTTGGAAAAGCAAATTTTTGTAACTGAGAAGCAAAACCACCTGGTAGATTTCTGAATTAAAGAAATTCTACAATCCTCTAAGTATTTTATAAATGGAGAAATGGTATGGGAGTCTTGGGGTATTATTTGTACCCTACACTTCATGAAATGGAGGAAGAAGGGTAGCAAATGTTTAAGAAAGCAACATTTTTTTTACTATGTATTAGAGCTGTACTTGGGATAACTACAAAATAAAACAAAACAAAAAAACAGTTGGGTTGTTATGGACAGAGGACAGCCTCTTATCTACTCCAGGCAAGGCATTTGTTAGGAAATAGGAAAAAACTGTTGATAGTGACCATGTATCAATTAATGTTATTTTTTGATATATCACTGTTCTCAGACAAGAAATAACAGACCTTTCCAGCCCTTTTCTTGTGTAGAGCAATAGATCTAATAGAAATATAATGGAAGCCACATATGAAACAAAAATTTTTCAATTAACAAAAGTTTAGAAAAAATAAAACAGATCAGATTCACTGTAATTACATATTTTAATTAAACCAGTCTATTCAAGTTATCACATTGCAGCATGTAATTGAAATTTTAAATTAATTAATGAGAATTGCTTTATTTTGAACGCAGGTGTATAGTTTTATATTTGCAACACGTCTTAATTCAGATTCGATGCACTTCAAGGGACGGAGCATGGACTTGTGGTTACTATACTATACAGTCTGGTCTAGCCCCATTTCTCCAAATCTCTCTCTCTCTCTCTCTCTCTCTTTCTCTCTCTCTTCCTCTCTCTCTCTCTTTCTCTCTCTCTCTCTCTCTCTCTCTCTTTCTCTCTCTCTCTCTCTCTCTCTCTCTCTCTCTCACTTTGCCATGTAAAACTCAGGATCCAGCTTTGGTGAACTTTTTCAAGTCTTTTTGCCATAAGTGTACTTTTCACTTATTTCCCTCTGGTTGTACAAGTCTCTCTGGAACAATCTCTCCAACAACTTCCCCATTCTTACTTGTCATACCATGATTTGCTCTTCATAAAACTGTGTCCTCGGGAAGAAACTGTTATGGAGGGAAAATTTTTATTCTCTACTCTATATTCAGTGAGTGGGAGCTGTAAATTTAAACTGACAAAACAGATCATCAAGAGAAAAGACAGAATTCACTGATAGGTGCAATCTTCATGCAGGAGTGTTTGGTGAAGTATAACCCAAAAGGGTGGCTACAATTAGTAGTGTATTACTTATTGGAAAAAAGAGAGTGTTACTTGGGTTCTGGGGTGCTGGGGGCTCTTTCCAGAATTCTTTCCAGGTTCTTGTTGCCCTGAACGAGGAACTGAACAAGACATGTACGAAGTAGCAAGGTTTTACATTTACTGAAAGTAGGAAAAGAAGTATACAGCAGGCCGCTGTGAAAGAGAGATCATGGTGGAGATGAAGTTAATGGTCAACAGCTTCTGTAACTCCGATTCTTCAAGCTAACATGAGACCTAGGCTGTCTTATCAAAAACCTGTTTGATTTCACTCCAGAAAAATGGAGATAGTACTTTCTGATTGATCCTTTAGGAACTGTTTTCTGGGTAGGTGTCCTGCATCTTCATGATTGACAGGTCCCACCCACCTGCCCAGACAGCTGGCTATGCCCTATTTTCTTGCCTCAGAAGGATGAAGAAAAGGTTGCTAGGCTGCTATAGAAGAGACAGATGGATTGATAGGAAAATCCGTGAGAGTTAAGGAATTTTGTGATAATATTCGTTTATGTACATGCAGCTGTTCTTTTTGGCTTTTTCATGGAAACTCCACTGAGGCTGGTAGGAGGCTTCCATTCTGTCAAATAGGGCCAGAGTTTTCTCCATACATGGCTCTCTGTCAAGCTAGATCTCTGTCAAGCTAGATCTTTCTCTAGCTGAGAAAACTCAGCTAGAGTTTTCTTGTCGACACTAAACATTCATCCACCGAGTGAAGACAGAGATAAAGACTAAGTAAAGAGGCAGCACACCAGGCGGGAAATATTCTCTGCTTTGCAGGCTATTTGAGCTAGCCAACTCTGTGACTGTTACACAAAAGCACTTAAAGATGTTATTTCAACCAACTAAGACAGATATGTTTCAGTAAAACTATTCACAAAAACAAGCACTGAGCCAGACTTGGCCCATGGGTCATAGTTTGCTAACTACTTATCTGAAATTATATACATCATGATGGGAAAAAATACACAAGGATTCTCTTAACATAAAGCACTGTCTATTCTCATGTAATATATGAAAACAATATGCAGTAGTATAACATTACTTGACACATGGCTATGAAGAAAATTGGCTATATGTGAAAAATATTGAATCTCATCTCATACCATTCACTGAAAATAAATTCAATAATAAAATAGAAAAAAAAGAAACTATAAATGACTTGTACATTTATATGATCACTAAATAAGGAAGGATACTATAAATGTAAATCTAGTGGGCAAAATAATTGATATATCTGTAAATATAATTTTTGTCTTCTGCAAAATAAAAAATGCTGGGAATGAAACAAAAGGGCTGGTTTCAAAGATAATGAAAATTCTTGTTAGAGATAGAAAAAAAGTAATATCCTTGATTAGAGTCTAATCTAATAAGAAAAGTATGAAAACTCTGGTTGTAAAATTGGGGAAATGACTTAAATAGATAACTTAGAGAAAAGAAAATACAAATATCTTGTAACTTCATAGTCTTTCAAAATATGTAAGTTATCTGGGAGGCTGAGGCAAGATTTCAAGTTTGAGCCTAACCTGAGCAACTTTTATCTTTTTCCTCCTAATAAAGTTTTCTTTAATACTATTTAATGTTAGCATAGTTTAGTAAGAAAATTTCATGTACTGCTGATTGAAATGTAGATGTGAAAAGAGCTTTTAGAAAGCCATTGCAGTAGGCACAAAGAACTTTAAAAGTGTTTTGACTCTGTATTTTCACCTGGGCTCAGAAATAACCACAAATACACATCCAATTTATATTAAAAGATATTTCAAGTATTTTACTCCATAGGATTGCATTTGGCTACACATAACAGAACCCGTGCTATGGTGGCCGGATGAGGTAGTGCATGCCTGTACTCACAGCCCTGGGATGCTAAGGCAAGAGGATCAGAAATTCAAGCCCAGACTAGGCAACTTAGCAACTTAGTGAGATGCTGTCTCAAAATGAATAATTGAAAAAGGGCTGAAGATGTAGCTTTGTTCCAAGGCCCTAGGATCCATCCCATGAAGAGAGAGGAGAGAAATAGAAAAGGAGAGGGAGTGAGAAAAGGACACAGAGACCAAAATGAACATACTAGTGAAAGGAAAGAGAGAGAGGCAAACAGACAGACAGACAGACAGAAAGAGAGAGAGAGACAAAGGGAGAGAGAGACAGAGAGACAGAGAGAGAGAGAGAGAGTCCTCTGTTGAATTAAGAAAGGTTCCTCTCCCGATCCAAGAAGCCAGGCCCAGGCAGGCCAAGGGGAGTGGCCATTTGAGAATGTCGTCCATGCAGCTTCTTGCTGTGTCTTCTGTCTTCATAGTCCCCATTCCAGGCTGGGAGAAAAAAGAAGATTGAAAATCAAATGGCTGCCCCATTTTACTCAGAACAAAAAGATACCGTGCGCCTTTCTTCCTGTGTCTCATTTTGCCGCGTGGTCCTTCTTGCCTTCGTAGGAGCCTGCCTGAATGCATACGAGGGCTTCATTGCAGCTGCAAACAAAATTGAGATGGTATCACTCAAGATAAAAGTGCATCTGAATAGGAGGCTGGCAACTCCAGAGGTTGGGCAGGCACAAGCATGCATTGCCCAAACCCTCTGCCAAGGGAGGACTTGTTATCATGTCCTGGAGCAGAATTCACAGACCATCTCTACTTCACAGCCAGGGGCTGCATGACTGGAGTTGCACTGTACCAAGCACTTCTTCTTCTAGACTGGCCTGTGTCTGGGCTTAATTAACTGCATCATTCTGACCTGTGCATAACACATCTCAATTCTTTTTACTTCTTAAATCTTTTCAATACCCACATTTCTACTTGAATATTTATTGCTTAAAGCAATAGAATTAAAAACAAAAGAAGAACACTTTTTGGAAAGATAAAGTACAGTTTTTTCTCTGAAGAGATCCCTTGGCCTTCCAGATTGGCTGAATCTTAGTCACCAACACTCGAACACATGTCATAACTTAGAGTATTTACTTGGGAGAGATTAAATTCACAGATGGATAACTGACTCTTTGGATGGATGAAATCTACTATTTCTCTATATATGCATGTGTATTACAAGTGAATAATGAAAAAATATCCAAATTACAAAGACGAGGACCAGAAATCCTAGCTCCAGAAATAAAAAAAGAACCTTTGTTTACTTGAGATGTTAATACTTTTAATATTAATATTAATATTAATATTTTTATCACTATGAGTTGATAAAAACATTTGAGGCAGAACTTTGTTGGTTTCTAGAGAATCAGGGCTCAGTTTATTCATATGTGATTTTAGAGGAGTGACCTTTCAAGAGTTCAAGTAGTACTTCAGCAGGAAGTAGGAGAGATTTCACTTGGGATCAACAACAGTTAATGAAAACAGTTGAATGCAGCATGCCAAAATCGGGTAGAAGCCAATAACTGCTAAAGTGGTTTACAAGTTTGGTAAGATTGTATTCATCCTAGTATCCCATAAGTGACTATCATTAAGTGAGGGGTGTTTGTTTAATTCACTCTCACCAATACTATGAATTTGACACTGTTGACTAGGAATCGCTCTCTCGCCTCAGTTTCATTCTACTCTCAAATATAACCAGTGTCATTTCTAATATCTTGCTTAAACAGTACTTTCAAACTTAGCATTTTGGTTTCTAAAATAAGTTGTATTTGATATGTTTCAAAATAGTAATGTTAGGAAGAAAGTAGCAATGGTAGAACATACTACATTATTGATCGCTGTACTTCTTTTCTGATATCCTGATCTCTGTAGGACTCTACCCTACTAACCTAGTACAGTGATTAAAGTATGAATTTGTCAATCAGTTTGGAGACAAATTTTATTTATTTCAGTAACATATGTTCTTATTTTTTAAAACAAAATTAGCATCTTATGTTGTTAGTGGCTCTCTTGTTATTACAAATGATAAAGAATGTTCTTATTTTAACATCCCTTATATACTTTAGATATTTTGCATCAATTAAACACTTCCATATAGCCAAATAATAAATTCTCCTCACAAGTAAAAAAAAGTGACAATGTGCTTTGCCATTCAGCGTTCTAATTAGCTTCCAATTATCTAAAAAATTAGGCCAACCTTTCTGACAATCAAATCAGGTTATTGTCCCCTGAGATTCATTTTAAAATACCTTTTAATTTTCTATGCATGTTCATTACAAGAATATTATAAACCCACTGTCTTAAACAGGTTAAGTTACAAGCTTATCACAGAATTACCAGTATTAACATTTTGGTGTAGCTGCTCACAAATTGTTTCCAATATCAGATACAAACATAAAGATTCATCCAATCAATGTTTACTAAGTGTTGACTAAGAGGCAGGGTATGTCTAGAACATGGCACTATATTTGCTACTCTGCAAATTTAGCATTGCATTTCAATTTAAATGCTCTTAGATGTCAATAAATTTAGATCTGCTATATCACTTTAATTACTGATAATTATGACAAATTGAACTTTCCAAAATGGTGACAGCAAACTTTCTATCTGCTCTCCACATTTTCTGAACCTTGTCCTGCCCTACCAAAAGGCAGCATCTCTGCCCCCTTACCTTGAACCTGGGTGCAGTTTTATGATTGCTTCAATCTGGTGACTGTGACACCATATGATTTTGAAGAGAGATTGGAAAAGGTGATATGGCTTCTGCCGACCCTCTCTTGAGACTTTCACCCCTGGAACTGAGCCAGCATGTTGTGGAAAAGCAAAAGCCACATGGAGGAGGTGTAGCTGTTCCAGCTGACAGCCCCAGCTGTGGTCTCAGGCACCAGCCAGCACCAGCTGTCAGTGTGTGATGAGCAAATCTTGCCTCCCAGTCACGAGGCAACTCTGCCCGCTGGAGCCCTCCAAGATCACAGATTTATGAGCACAATACATGTGGCTTGTTTTAAGTCACAAGTGGCCAGGTGGTTTGTCACACACTAATAGACAATAGGCAGAGAAAAATACCTTGAATAACCAAGCCACAAGTTTTGCACCCAATTCCTCATTACTAGTTGAACATCACTTTTACATACATCTTTGAACACAATAGTATGAGTAAAATCATTTCCTCAACATTAATTCCCAAGAAGTACAGGTCACAGGATAGGCAAATTTGAAGGGACTTCGCTGTGACTTTTGGTATTTTAAATTGATTTAGGTTAGCAGCTCACAAATATATATGGTTAGAAACAGTTATACCGAAAAGGCTTTGGCAAAAGTAATCACTATAAACTCAGTGACTGGAAAGAAAGATCTCCAAGTATAGGAAAACCACTTTTTCTATGAAAAAGAAGTTCTAACTTTTAAGTCCAAGGTGACACATTCAAGTATTCAAAACAAAATAAGGGAGCACACAAATATGAATTTCAGAGATGAGTGTCTTACTCAAATATTATTCTAAGTTTGTTGCATATAATCCCCAGACAAACTCCAAATACACTTGGTCACTTAATATACCACTCTTTATAGTATGGTAAACTTTATTAATGAGTTGTAGCTCCTAGAATTTAAATATATCTTCAACTCCACAAATTTCCCTTGAACTTTGTGAAGACCAAATAATTCCACTGAAATCTAGAGACATTGTGCTAAACAGGACTTTCTCTCTGAGTCAGTATTGTCAGAAGACTGGAGGTTGCATCCTCACTAGTTGTGGAGAACAGCTGAGAGCTGAGGTGTGCCTATGATCTAAGAATGGTAAGCACAGAAAAGCTGAAAGGCAATGCTTTTGTCATAAGTACTGCAAATTTTTCAAGTCTCATGGCTCTCCTCATCTTACTCCTTTGCTAATTACATGTGTGTGTTACCTATCACTTTCCCACATAATATTAATAATACTATCATCATAGGTGTGTCCACTCATTTACAACATGCTTCCCCATTCTTTTTCATTGTTTCATTTAATCTTCATAACAAAATGAAGGGATTGGCATTATTGTAACTAATTCATAGGTGAGGAAAGCAACCTCAAGGAACTTAAATAATGAGACAGATACAGCTAGAAATTGAATACACGTGTGATATTATAACCTCAGTGAACCCTTTAAAACTACAAACCAGGATAGTCTACCCCGTCCTTCAGGTTTGTCGCTTGCATTATGGTAAAACTCATCATGCAGTGGTCAAGAAATTATTTTTGTAAACTGCTAGGGGGTAACCACTGAGCTTCATGGCCCCTATAGTCCACTACCAACCACTCCACTCTGCCACTGTGATACCTAAGTACCCAGGGACAATATGCAAATGAGTGAGTGGGGCTGCATTGCAATAAGCTCTTTTTTTTTTTTTTTTTTTTACAAAAACAGGC
>PVIR01018471.1:0-33263 GCA_004026965.1 Petromus typicus | reverse complement strand
TGAATTAGAAATATCATCTTTGTCTTTACAGGGAATAAATGGAAAAGATGGCTTACCGGGTGCTCAGGTACGGAAACCACCACTCACAACAAAAATTCTAATGCCTAATGCATCCAGATACCTAAAATGTACATGTCAAACTGATGTAAGTCTTGGCAAGCAGTGATTCTGGTGCTGCCATCTGTTTTGCAGGGCCTCGTGGGTAAGCCTGGAGACAGAGGACCCAAAGGAGAGCGTGTATGTATATTACTATCCTCATTGCCCTTCCGGTCTGCCTGTTACAAGGGCAACACTATGTGTCATCAAATTATGTATGTAGACACCCACAGGTCCCTAAGAAATTTACTACTACATGGTATTAAATAATGAGCATTGAAAGAGACGGTAGCTACACCTACATGTTGGCCTTTGCTATTCTAATTTGGAAGGTTTTACTGTCTCATCTCCAGAAAATACGCTTCCTGTCAGAAAAACGCAAGTTCTTTTGAACCTAGGAAAGTGTTTCTCCAGCTCAGCACTATCAACATTTGGGGCAGACAGTTTTGTGAGTGACTGCAGAATGCCCAGCAGCATCCTTGTGCCAGCTAGATGCAGTAACACCACCGTCCTTCCAGAGCATTCTCAGACATCACCCAAAGCCTGCTGGGAGCCAGACTTGCCCTGGTTGGGAACCATTGACCTAGAGGAAGGTTGTGTGAGAAGAAGGAGGCTACACATAGAATGAGGTTACTGTCGTCTATGAAGGACACTTTCACAGAATTGTTTGGGTTGCTGATATTATCTTTGAAACTTCGTATTGTTTTCTTTCATGAACACCAGTCCTAGGACTGGTATCACACCACTGCTCCAAGTTACCGAAGCATCATTACTTAGTGTAGTTCCGTCTAGGGTTGCCGTGGTGTGAAATTGTAGGAATGTGTGTGTGCACTAATGTCTAGTCTACAGGCTTTTTATTCTTACACAAGTAATGGTGATAACTGAAGGAAATATTAAAATGAAATCTAAATTTAAAAAGAAAAACATCTGCCTTGTCTCCTCTACAGAAATCAGCACTTGATGTTTTGGACCCGTTCCCCTCTCTCGTTCCAACACGTAATACACACACAGGTATCACCACATAGAAACACATATTTTCTTAAAGCAGGTCCATCTTGTCTTATAAATAACTTCATCTAACAATACGTATAATAACTATCTCTGTCAGTAAACTATACCTCTACATCTACCTTTTAATGGCCTCATTTTATTCCACTTCTTGGACGTGATTTCACTAACAGTCTCTTCCCAGTTTTTGTAACACTATGCTGAACGTCTACCTGACAAAGGCATAGGAAATTGTTTATTTTTCACACTTATTTCATACTGATCAAAATGTGCTGGTATTTTTAGTCATCTCAGAAAGTTCTCCCAGTGTGACTTGCTTTGATTTGCCTATATGCAGATATATTTTCATTATTTTTAAAAAATCAATACAAATACAGTTTGGCCAGTGACAGAGTAATTATAAAGTAATACAACCAACAGAAGGCACCCTCGTGAACTGTCCTATTGTATTTGGTGTGACCATCACCTCTGGGTCCTGTGAGATTGAATATTTGAAACCGCAGACCAAGACACTTGCTGTAATCTGTAACTGTCTTAGCCAAATAGTCGTAGACACATTGCATGATAAAACAGCATCAAAGAAACTTCCTTACCAGATTCAGGCACATCTGATAGAATTTTATTCCTAATTTACTCAACAGTTTACAGTTCATTTATGATATTAAGTTATCTAAGTGGCACCTCCCCCCTCCAGCTCTGGGGCTTTGTCAAAGGCTCCCCTCGCCTTCCTGAGTTGTGTGTATCTTTGAGACTGGACCATGTCCACACATGTGTATACAAAAGGCAGGGACAGAGGACAAACCCAAACCATCTGATATAGACCAGACAGACCAGGGCAATCAAGGAAGCAGGAAAGAACAGTGCAAGCCTTAGAAAAGGATTCAAGAGTCCTGAAGTTTTTCTACAAGAGAAATCCCAGTGATGAGGCCATTTGGGAAATTTTCCTCCACCATAAATAAAATCCAGACCTGAAGTGACAACAGCAAAGCATGACACTCAGGTGATAGCGTTGGTCTAGAGTCGGACAGTGAACCTCTCAGAGCTGACAGCCTAATCTGCAGCCACACTTACCATAAAGAACCAATACCGCAATTAGACCTGAATACTGAGGCTTTCATTTGGAAAAAAACAACTGTTACCAATACTCAACTATGGGGTGACTGGGTTGTATGCCAGGAGGGCTCTGTGTGCCCACTGCCTGACCTGTGCCACACGCACAACCTGAGTGTGCTTCCAGGTGCCAGGCATTGTTCTAAGCACTTGAGTTAATTTCTGAAATCAATTAACCCAGTAGATACTATTGTGTTAATATCCCTGTTTTATAAAAGAGGAAGTAGGAGCACAGAGTCTAATTTACCCATCTAAGGTTCTACAGCACATAAATGCCTTGAATTTATGAATCCAGAACCTTTGCTCTTAACCATAACTGATGTCGTCCCACAAAGGATCGTCACTTATCTTTTTCTTCCCTCACAGGGTGATCAGGGAATCCCAGGAGACAGAGGCCCACAAGGTGAAAGAGGAAAGCCAGGCCTTATGGGCACGAAAGGAGCCATAGGTCCTGTGGGGCCACCAGGAAGCAAGGGCTCTGTAGGGTCCCCTGGCCACCAAGGCCCACCGGGATCCCCAGGCCTCCCCGGTGCTCCGGTAAGTGGTGCTAACCCTCAGGGTCTCCAACTGTGGGTCACTCATGTGCTCCCTTTATGATAAAGGCCTTTAAATACACAACACATGTAGCTCAACTGAGCTGTCACTGAGAATTGTTCCACATTGTCACTGAGCGCTTACCCAACAGCACCTCACTGCTCTTCACGACCAGGCTGGGGGGACAGGTATCATTTCCGTCCCACTTTTATAAATGCAAAACCCGAGAGGTCATTTTCCCAAGTTCAGAGAACCACTCGGTGGGTCAGTGCTGGGTCCCAAAGCGTACTTTTAAAATACTGCGTATAACATTGCCTTACATTACACAAAAACTACTGAAGCCCACATTAGAACTCTATTTTGTTGACTGTCAGGATAAGAATTCTGCCCTGAGTAGAGACCATACAGACCGCATAGGCCAAGAGAGTGTGTTTAAAGCAGCTGAGATCTCTTAATAGCCTGATACTGAATACAGTCCACACTGTACAGTGTAAGAATATAGGGCACTCCTCCCAAATACATCCGTCTTTACTTTTACCCTATCCCCCAAGTGCTTCTTAAAACAAGGCCCATGTAATAAAAACCCTTGGTTTTGCATCAGTAGTTAGTATTAAATACATCAATTCAAGTTCATTTGCCACACAGTGAAAAGAATGAAATCCAACATTCTTTTTTTCTTTTTGTTAAAAGGCATGAG
Source organism: Petromus typicus (assembly GCA_004026965.1). NCBI lineage: Eukaryota > Metazoa > Chordata > Mammalia > Rodentia > Petromuridae > Petromus > Petromus typicus. Next base: position 29,818 of record PVIR01018471.1, on the reverse strand, counting down.
AAGGGCTTAATAGAGATTTAGGGTGCCCTTCAGTGCAGAGAGCCGGCATTCAGAGGAAGGAGATGCAGTACTGGGGCCACTGACATTTGGAGGGGAGGAGTGTCAACCGGGCGTGTTTGGAACCTTCCATCCAACTGAAATCACTTCATTGACCTATCACATTTTATTCTGAATGAGTTATTTGTGTGAATGAACTAGCACCATAATGTTGGGAAAACCCAAAGCAAAATTATAATCGCGTGGCCAGCCACAAAATGAAAACAGGATGGAGAAACTTGTAGTAAACAATGGTGGGGACCTACGAAGAGAAGGGTTCTGTAAGTTAAGGCTCACTGTCAGATTGCAGAGAACTGAGGAATGAGCTAGATAGAAATCATATCAGATGGCGATCTCTGCCGAGCTTCTGTGTCAGCCACTTTCCCACTGCTGGGACAAGCATTGCTCCTGGCTCATGTTTTCAGGGAGTTTGGTTCACAGTGGCAGCTCCCAGGCAGAAGTAGAACGGCAAAGGGCATGCGGAAGAAAGCCGCTCAACTAGTGGCAGCCAGGAAGCAGAGAGAAAAAGAGGAGCCAGAGACAAGACTACAGTCTTCCCCATCAGGCCGCCAGAGGACCACGTCTTTTAACCTGCTAGCAGCATTTGCAGCTGCAAACTCAATGAATCAATCCACTGATGACTACAGTCCTTCCATGATCCAATCACCTTCCAACAGCCCTACCTCTTCAATGTGAGATTTGGGAGGGACAGTTTAGATCTAAAGCACGACAGCTTTGAATTTCATGTAACACACAGTCTTTGTTTACATTCACATCTCCAACCTGGCCTGGCCGCAGGATGAAGCTCTGGAACAACTTCCTTATATTACACTCCAGTCGTATACTAGAACGCCATAGTATATGGGGCATATGTATTGCTAGCATATATTTAGATGATAACTAAAAAAAATAGAATTTTAAAATCCTAACCCTTTGAAAACATCAAGGCACTATAGTAAACATTACAAATGTCATGTTTTTGCAAATGTGTAGTTTAGTGTTGAGCTCACAATTCCACTGCTGTCATTCCTGCACTTCTTTTACCAGATATCACGGGCATTTTTCTGTAAAGAAAATTGCTTAGCACACTTCAGATTATAATATGTAAATCACACAATACATTTTGTAATGAACTAGGCAAAATGTGAGTTTTGGCCCAAGAATAAAACATCTTAAGGAATAACCCAGCACACTGAGTTATCTGGGAGGCTTCATTCCTTGGAGGGTAGATGTTGGATAGGGACCTCGCCTGTGTCCTGAGGTTAGAAGTTTGTGACTGGGCCACCATCATCATGATAACACTGACTTCTGTAATGTTATAAGACAAAGCAATATGCACGGTTTTTTAAAACTATGAAGCCTGTCTCCCCATTAATAGGAAATCTGTTGACATCAGGTTAGAATTCCATCACTAGCCTTTAAAGCAATCGTGTACACCAACTTTTTCTCCTTTGATCAAAAGGTATCTATTGCCCAATAGTCAGTTTCCAAAAGCACTCCGCTTGACAAACGCGTGGCTGCAGAAGTCCGAGCATGCACACCAGCCCGCTCGTCCGCTCTGCCAGGTGGGCTCTGTTGTTACAAACTGTTCTTCTTCCTTCTTTAGGCTGATGCAGTTTCATTTGAAGAAATAAAGAAGTACATTAACCAAGAGGTCCTAAGGATTTTTGAAGGTTAGGTTTGTTTTTCAATGTTTTAAAGTTTGTCTGACCCCAGCCTCACCCACCATGGAATAAGCCTGGCAACTTTCTCAATCGATCACCAAGCCTGTTTTATAAGAGGGCAGCTTGAGGAAGTTCCCTGAAACTTCCTCTCTCTGAGAGGAGAGGGCAAGTACCTTCTGTTTATTTGATCATCTTTTCAGCATTTTTCCGTGTTTTTCATACTTTCCCTTACATTTCTGTTCTCTGGAGTAAGAGGGTGTGGCTCAGTGAAGGTGAAACTTGTAAAGACAAGTGCCCAAGCTCACTTATTTATGGAAAAATATCAACACTGCAATAAAAATCTCAATACTGAGGTTTTGGTTTAGAAAAAAAAAAACAATTCATACATTAATATCTTTTATCTTAACAGAAAAATAATACCTGCTGTTCCTAGTCAGTTCCCTATTCTCAATTCATTTTAAAACTTTCATATTAACAACTCTAGGTCTTCCTCATACTTTTTAAACTTAAGCATTTCTCATTATGGATTGTGTGTTTAACTTGAAAATTTGAGTTATATTTGTTCTTACTAAATTTCACTCATTGTTCCAACTTGAAGATGCTTTTTTTTTTTTTTTTTTTTTTGGAGACAGGGTCTCTCTTTGTAGTTCAAACTGGCCCTGAGCTCAGCCTTGAACTCACATCACAGCAATCCTCCTGCCTCTGCCTCCCAAGTGCTGGGATTACAGGCGTGAGCCACCACGCCCAGCACGGCACTGTGGTATGTGGTACTGGTTGCTGCTGGGTGTGAGTCTCCACACCCAGTAATGTATGTGGTTACTGGGGGATCGAACCCAGGCCCTTGCACTTGCAAGACAGGCATCAGAACCACTGAGCTAAATCCCCAACCCAAAGATACTTTCTATAAGACTCCTGGAGAACAAGTTGGCTCTCATAATTTTTATCACCTCTAAATTTTATAAGCATGTTATCTCTGTAGTTGATAGAATATTGAACTAAAAAGTCAAGCATCAAGGATTAGATCTTTCTAAATGACACATCAGCCTACATCTAGATTAGTCCACTGTTTAGTCAACTCTAGCTATCCCAAAATCCCCTCTACATCTGTCTATTCACAAAAATATCTTTTTTTTTTCTTTTTTGAGATAAGATATCACTTTGTAGTTCAGGTTGGCCCTGAGCTCAGCCTCGAATCCAACAGCAATCCTTCTGCCTCTGCCTCCCTAATGCTGAGATTACAGGCGAAAGCCACCACGCCTGGCACTGTGGTATGTGGTACTGATTGCTGGTGGGCATGAGTCTCCATGCCCAGACTTGTTGTATGTGCTTACTAGGGATTAAACCCAGTTCCTTGCAATTTGCAAGGCAGGCACCAGAACAACTGAGCTAAATCCCCGGCCCTATCACATTATTTTTTCAAATAATTTGCTAGAGATAAGATCATCTGCCTCAAGTGAAAATTGTCTTTAGCAAATAAGCCCACACTGGACTCATGGTTTCTCCTTCTTTTGCTAGCATGCCATACCAAACATTATTGAATTTTGTAAGGAAAGAGATTACAATATACCCCAAAACTCCATCTTGACTATTTTCTGCTTCATACATGAACTGTGACTTCCCAAGAAGCCCTTCTTTCTGAAAATTAATGTTAGTGACCAGAATTTCACTGTTAGATACATACCTTGTTTCATACCAGCGCTGAAGAAGCAATCACACTGCTTCAGGGACAGGGAAAAACAAGGCTGATAAGACCATGAATCCCTGCTGTGTACTTAAATTTACTTTCATCTTTACTAAGCATCTTCACTTCATTCTGAAGGTAATTTTTCACCCTTCTGAACTACCTATCAGGTTTTGCTCCATGATTTTAATGTTAAGTTTAGAAATCCTTTATTTTCATTTTATGATTCTTGAATCAAACATGATGGACTAAGGCTGTAAATGTGACAGGTCAAACATTCATTCCCTCGGAAAACATCCTTCAAATATCAATTTTCTAGAAAGGAAAAAAAAAGGACACTTTCAGACCTCGAGCTCTGCGGAAGACATAGAGGCAGCTGCAAAACTGCCAAATCTGATGCAAAACACACATGTTAAGGTAGTAAGTTGAAGACAGTGTGCAGGCGAGAGAGCTGAGCAGAGGTCCCCAGCATTCCCCGGCTCCTCCACAAAACAGGCAAAGCAACAGGTGTACAAGTGGACAGTGAAGTGAGGGAGGGAGAGAACAGTGGGATTCTGCAGCAGAGCAACAGAGCCTGCTAACAATTCAGAGCCCCGGGCGGCTGCACAGCAAGAGGAGAAATCTTACCCATCACCTGCCCTGAGGAGTCTCCCAGCTCAAGGGTAAAGAGGACACGTCCAGGGACTCCAGCCGCCCGGACACTGACCACCCAGCGGCTGGACAGCTGTGCAGCCCGTGCAGGCTTCCAGTGCAAATACAGAAGGGGCGAGATCCGCAGAGCTGTGCGGCACTGGGAAGGGAGCGTGCTTCGTCTCCAGCGAGTGCCCTGAAGCGGTAGCTGGGAGCCATCCTGTGAGGGAGTCTACCGCCTGAACAGGCAGCTTTAGGGTTCAGGAGACCCCCACCCTCCCCCCTCCCGGGTCCCCACGGATTTCACTGCACTAAGTGCTGGCGCCTCACGTGTCCCAGGGGAATGACTGGCAGCCCCTGAGAGTGCTGCTCCGCGAGGAACAGGTGCCCTGACAGAGGGACGGGCCACAGGGACGGGGGTGGGGAGCCGCCCTGCGTCGGGGGCAACCCTCAGTCACATGCAGCTTTTCACGGGGACCAGCAGGCTGCATGTTCCCACATCCGTCACCCGGCACTGTGACGGGCACCGGTCACTGACGAGGCAGAGAAAGGACTCCCGCGACCAGAGAGACGATGGGGCAGTGTCCAGCAGTGCCGGCCCCCGAGGCTCGGAGCTGGGCAGTGCCCACACCCTGCTCCCCCAGCCCAAGAGCACCTTAGCTGTGAGGTGTGATCTGCATACCTCGGGCCTGCCCTGCTTGATCTTAGTGATACCACAGATGACAACGCGGGACAAAGCGCCAGCCCGCAGCCCGCCATGCGGTGCGCAGGGGAAACTGCCGGGCCGGCAGCTCCCTCCGCTCGCCGCCGTAGCTCCACAGGCCAGGGACTGTCTGGATCCGCGCTGGCCACTCCCGCACACGCCCGGTGGGCACCAGAGCTCAAGGAAGTGGGGAGCAAAGTGCCCCACTGTCACCTCACCCCCAGAGGTACATAGCAGGGGTGCAGTGCGGAAGTCATGACCCAGGACTTACAGCAGCAGCAGTGAGGAGTGACACCCACACCTCTGTGGGTCCCCTGCACCGTCACCGGCACAACTCCTCAGACCCGCACAGAGCACCCAGAGGACTGCTGGGACTCCTGCCCCGTCCACCCACATGTGCCAGGCCCCTGGCCCCACCAGAGCAACCCAGACCTAAGGCCCATCCAATCAACAGAACCAGTGTTAACAATGCCCAAGGAGACCCCCGTCATCCACAGGGGCAAGCAAGTCACGCCACGGGCAGAGTAGCCACACACTCTCAGGTCTGCCACGCTGTCTGCAGGGCTACCCTGTCACTGTTCCTCAGGGCCTCAGAACATCTCACAATTCCCACCATTCCATACTGCACATGCTGCGCCCAGGCTCGCTAATCACAGCCCAAAGTGGCAACAGGGAGATTACCCTGTGGTGCTCAGCTGGAAATAAACTCAGCACCGCCTGACAAACTGACTTAAGATGTATCTTCAGCAGAAAGCCACTTTCTAAGGCCAGCCCATAAAAAATGGCAGACATTCAACATAGGAATATAAGAAATATGGAAAAACAAGGTAATATGACCATCCCAAAGTTTGTAATTGTGTAGTATATCAAAGAGGATGAAGTGCCTGATAACTCAGAAGGATCATTTTCTAGTCTCAAAAAAAAAAGAATTATTTTCTAATGAAATTCAAGAAAATATAGTCAACTGAAATTAAGACAATGCAGCATGTAAGAAACTCAAAGAGATTTTGAAAGGGAATCAGAAATCTTGAAAAGGAAGAGTTCAATAAGATTAAAACATAGGCAACAGCCTCCAAAGACCAACACACATGGAAACACTTTTGGAACTTGAAGACAAGTCTTTTGAAATACTACGCTCAGACAGAAATTTTAAAAAATGATGACCAGACATCTGGATCACTGCAATAGCCAAAGGGGAAGAAATAAAAGATGAAGGGCATCGAAACCTGCTCAGGGAGTATTAAAAGAAAACTGCCCATTTCCTGGAAAAAACATTCATGTCCGCAGAGGGGGTCGACAGCAACAAAAATAGATTTAGTAGTAGATCTTCACTGACACACAGTCGCATTATCAGAAGTAGAGGATACAGAAGCAATTTCAAAATCTAAGAAAAAAAATCACCAGTTCACATTTATGGAAAACTTCACTGGACTAACAGCAGGTGGCCTAGCAAAAACTCCGCAGGCCGGAGGGCATGGAAGCCTGTGTTTCAAAACATTTGGGAAAATAACTTCCAACCGATATTACTACACCCAGAGTGCATAGTTCATAATAAAACAGAAATAAAAACCTTCCAAGATTAGCGAATCCTAAAGGAATTCATGATCTCTTCACCTACCTTACAAAAATGTTTAAGGCAGTCCTATACCCACAAGTGAAGATAGAGAACTCACACTAACATGTAGAAGACAAATCGCACAAGCAGCCAGTTATACACGTGAAATAGAAAAACAACAAACAAACAAACACTCCATAGAGGAAAACACAACAGTGAGTAAATTTGAATAAAAATATTCATAACAGAAGAAAAATCAAAACAAGCACAAATTTATACCTTTCGTTAACTTTGAACTCTGAACATAAAAGATGCAGACAGGCTAAATAATTAAAAACTAATTTAATATGTTACCTATAAGAAACTAACTTCACTAGCAAAAACAAACACACAATGAGAGAGAGAGAGAGAGGAAAGAGAAAGGAAGGCAGAGAGGGAAAGAGACAGAGAAAGTAAGAGAATTGAAAATGATATTCTAAGCAAGTGGAATTTTAAAGCAACAAGCTTATATGACAAATATGCTTACTTGACAAAAAATAGATTTAAGGACAAAACCACTAGGACAAGGTCACTATACTGATCAAGAGATCACTTCATCGAAAAGAAATCTATATGCTATATCATCTACATTCAAAAACAAAACATCTAACTTTTAAAATAAGTACAAATAAACCTAAAAAGAGCTTTAGGCTCCAATACAGTAATAGATGGAATTTCAGTGCTGTAGAAAAAAGTTAACTTCTCATCTTTGCATTTGATGATTCTATACATAGAAAAACCTAAACATGCCCTGAAAGACTACAAAATATGTCAAAATAACTCAATAAAGGGCTGGGGATTTAGCTCAGTGGTTCTGCCATTTGCCTGGCAAGCACAAGGTCCCGAGTTTGACCCTTCATACCACATACCACAAAGCCAGGTGTGGTGGCTCCTGCCTTCCCAGCACTTGAGAGGCAGAGGCAGGAGGATTATGATGACTTTGAGGCTTGCCTGGGCTACAAGGTGAGATCAGAGCCAGCTTGAACTATAAAATGAGACTCTGTCTCAAACTAAAACAATTATTCAATAAAGTACCAGGATACAAAATTAACACTAAATTCAGTGGTTTTTCAATACATCAATAATAAATTTGCCAAGAAATTATAAAACCAATCTCATTTAGTCAGAAAAACCACCTTGAAATATACTTAACTGTGAAAATAAACTGCAGATGATGCTAAAAGGTAGAAAGGCCTCCCGTGTTCACAGATTGGAAGAATATTGTTAGTATGTCCACACTACACAAAGCAACCTACAAGTTCAGTGCAATTTTTCTCAAAATACCCATGACACTCTTCTGTGAATTAGATAAGCCCAGAACTTTGCTTAGCTGCACCAAGGACAACAGCTAGTCATCGCAACGTTGGAGGGAAGCATCACAACACTCAACTCCAAGACTTACTACACAGCGTGGCATTGTCATAAAACACACACTGACCAGTGGAACAGAAGAACTCAGAAATAAATCTACACTTCTCCAGCCAACTTGAGAAGAGTGTCCAGACCTACACTGGAGAGAGGACGGCCTCTAGCACACAGTGCCAGGGAACTGCACGGCTACACGGGGACACGGAGGTTTCCACCCTTCTCTCACCCTGTACAAAAACCAGCTAACAAGTGGACGAAGCATTTTAACAAGACCTGGAACTACTAGACAGAAATATTCTGAGTTATGAGTACAGGCAATGATGTTCTAGTGGCCGGCAAAGTACAGAAAACCAAAGTGGCAACTAAAAGCTTCTGCAGAGCAGCTGGGGTGAGAAGACGGCCTAAGAAAGGAAAGAAATACTCGGGAAGAAATACTGTAGCTGAGCGAGGCCTCAGAGCCAGGGCGGTGCATACAAAAAAAAACACAACACCTTCAAGAACAAATAGACCAATTTAAAACTGAGCAAATGATCAGAATACACTATGTCTCAAGATTGGAAATACAAAATGGCCAAAAAATACAGACGGCCGATCAATATGACAAGTACTCAGTATCTTTAGCCCTGGGGAACCGCAAAGCAAAACTACAGTGAGACGCTATCCCATCCCACTTGGAATGGGTGTCTTTACAGTACTGGCCGGCATGTGGAGAAAAAAACTTATTGCCACAATTTTTTAAAAAAGCATGGAGATTTATCAGAAAACTAAAACTGGAACTACCATATAATGCAGGGGTTCCAACTCCTGGAAATGAAGTCAGCAACGCAAGGGACCCCAAATTCCTTTGAACAGATAATGGATAAATATGGTTTATGTGCACAATCTAGTGTGATCAGCCATTACAAGGAATTTGTCACGTGCAGAAAAATGAATAGTATTAGAGAGCATCTTGAAGCAAAATAAACCAGACAGAGAGACAAGAATGGCCTGTGCTCGCTCAGAACTGGAGCTTTTAATAAAAGAGGAAATGACCTGAGAGTAGGAAAGGATGAGTAGGGACTGGGCGTGGGGTGGCCAGCAAGGGGAGGAGGAGGAGAGACGGACGGATCGAGCATGGACGGAAACAGCGATGGACCTCAATTTGTCATGTAATATGTGTTCATCGTAACACAAAGACTAAGGTGGCAGCAACACACACATGAAGCTAAGCGTGCTCTGAACATCGCCTCCTTGAAGCCAGTCCCAGCCCCGGACTTCTGGGGTCCAGGGAGGACCTCGCCCTATCTGACCAAAGCAGGCAAAGATAAACATCAGAAAACACATGCCTTAGCTGTAATCCGAAGTTTTCTTTTCATCTTAGCACCACTGATTACCCTTTAGCTGAGGTAGCTGGAATGCTCAACTTCAGTTTCCTAAAGGGCTTTAGAGACACATTTCATAGTTCAGTAATTGGACAACTTTTTATAACCACACTGTATCAGAGAAGAAAAGCAGGGTGGACATAGGAGCTGTGCGCGCTGCAGACCCCGTGGAGCCGGCCGGCCGAGCCGAGGCCCAGCCCGCCAGCCGGTGCTCTGTTCCCTGCCCGGAAGGCCGCACGCTGCCTCGGCCAGGCCGCTTTGTAAGGGGCGACCCACCCTCCCGGGCTTGGGCCCCCAACTCCCAGGCTGCTTCCTCCTCCTGCACCACTCCCGCCAGAAGCTGACAGACTCCCTGCCTCTGTCTGTCCCGCCCCATGAGCCCCCAGGAGGCGTGGACATGACAGTCCACTCAGGCGCCCCGACCCACCATTCCACAGGACTCAGGAAAATTTTTCTTGAAAAGATTCCATCGTGGTATTCTTCTTTTCTCTCTTGACACCAGTTCAGCCCCTGTCATCTCCCAAACGAAATTGTGCCCAAACCCAGAATTTAGTTTTTCAGGACTGAAGTGAATATTCACAAACTGCTTCCTGCAGTCCCTTTGATTTTCCACTTAAGAAGTCACCTTCCCATGGCTTCTGAGCACCACTTACGAAAGAGGGGAAAATCCAGTTTCACAAGTCACAGCGGCCCGAGGTTTGCTGCCTTTTCAGCAAGCTTCTCTCTCAGAGACTGTCTCACACTGAGAGGGAAGTAGACAGTCAAGAGCCGAGCACTCATCTGCCTCCCTCTGTCCTGGGCTTCACAAGCGACACAGTGACAGTTCTGCTTCAGGAACATCCACAGTAGGACGTTTCTGTGCCAGTGACAGCTGAGAGGTCCCCAGGAGAACCTGCCTCCCCGCCTCATCCCAGGTATCCATGGGCTCTAGTGAAATCCCCATCCTGAGGTATCCTTGTGGGACCTTTTGGACCCCGCCAAGACTCCCCAAGGGACCCCACTAATGGCCTCTCAACTTGGGCTGCCCTCCAGGCCACAGAGCCCTCCTCCAGCCGCCCACTGCCCCTTCCCAAGCCCAGCAACAGGAGGAAGCTGGTCTCTCCACCAGGCCCAGGACGGGGTCCAGTCGGGCCTGGTACACTAACACACGTGCTCTGGTACGAGATGGGACTCCAGACCAGACTGGCCGAAAGGCAGGCCTCTCACAAGCAGAGGCACACAGGGCAAGATGGACACCACCCACAGGGCTCCCTCGGCGCCCTTTATTCAAGGGCTCTGCCCTTGCCAGGATGTGGGAAGCGTGACTTGTGCGGTGATGCCATCTCACCATCCCAGTACACACAGAGCCGCTCAGCCACAGGAGCCATCTGCCTGCCCATACGGGAAGGAGTACCACACCTGGCTCCTTTAGACAAATCGAGACCAATATGGCCACAGCTGCAAAGGTGGGGTGGGCATGGGGTGGTGCTGGGGGTTGGTGCTCTGCCCCTCCGTATTTCTGCCTCTAGATTTCCAATACTGAGGAAATCATCTTACCTAGGTATTCTCCATTTTTAATACATGTATCTCACATACGCATGAATGTTTATGCATATATTATCCTGTCTTCCGAGTTGCATCTCTCTCCTTTCTTCTATAAGATATAAGTTTGTATATACAGAGCCAGGGATTTAGCTCAGTGGTTCTAGTGCCTGCCTTGCAAGTGCAAGGGCCTGAGTTCGATCCTACTACATACAATGCTGGGTGTGGAGACTCACACCCAACAGCAATCAGAACCACATGCCACAGTGCCAGCTGTGGTGGCTCACACCAGTAATCCCAGAATTTGGGAGGCAGAGGCAGGAGGATTGCTCTGAGTTCAAGGCTGAGCTCAGGGTCAGCCTGAACTACAAAAAGCGAGACCTTGTCTCAAAAAAAATTTGTGTATACATACATATTTGTATGTATACACATCATAAGAGACAGATTTTAAAAATATTTTCCCTAACATAGTCCAGTTCTGCCAGTGTGCTTCTTTCTGTTTGGAACGCTTTGTTTAGTTTACAGGATTTTCTCAGGTTTACTCATCTGTCAGTTTCCTGTGCGCAAAGGAAGCTCCAGGAATCTGAGTGCAAGCTGGAGTGTGGTGTGCGGCCATGGGCTCCCCTGAAGGGCGGGGCCTCCTCCTCGACAGGGCCCTCAGGTTCAGACTTCCTCCGGCCAAACGCCTCAGGGGAGACACTTCCACTCCTGCCTGGCTGCAATCTGCAGGAAGCATATAAACGCTCGAGTATCACTGTTCAGTACTCAGGACCCCAGACCCCCAGTGCAGATATGGCCCATTTACCCTTCGCAGATCCTGAACTGTCAGTCTTTTTACTGGAAGCAGAAGGTGACTCCCTGGCTACAGAGGACACAGATTTCTAAGGCTACTTCATAGAAAGGCCTTCAGCCAGTTTTCCTTATTTTAATTCCTCTCCTTCACCTCCCCTTGCACATGTAACCTGGACTTCCATTTTCTGGGCCTCTGGAGGAGTTTGTGGTTTGAACTCAAGCCGTTCCTCAGCCTTTAGTGTAAAGGTTCGATTTGCTCCTACTAACCTGTGCCTGTCCCAGCGTTCCTCCTCAGCGTCCCAACTTGGATTGCTATTGTTTCCTTTCACATTATCCTCATTCTTTATTTTATGCCTTGAGAAGTGTCTTTCTGTCGTTTTTCAGGTATTGTTGAGGTAGTTAAAGACGACCGATGTGCTCAACTCACCACTTTTACCCACAGCACTGCAAAGCCACACACCTACGAAGTTGACAAATTTTTGTACCAGAAATCAATGCACTAGGAACTGCAGCTCAATCTGAACCCAAGATGCTACAAAAGTAGCAGTTAAAATGAAACCAAAGACAAAATTGTCCTTTATATTTTCTTTTAGGAGAAAAACATATGCAGTGTGGGTTTCCATATTTAAGACACATAGAAAAGCCCTGCAATGTAAAAATTAAATGATTTACAAAAAAAAAAGGATCACTAAAGCCATACATGAGTAATTTAACCTTAAGACTGAAAAGTACAGAATCGACATTATGCTATCCAAGGATGTGATTGATTTCCTAATTTTAACAACTGTTTCCATGATTGAGTACCAGAAAAAAGTTGAAATTATACTAGAAAATGGGTAATTAAACACTTGAATGGATATTAGGAGAAAAAGATTAATTTCTCTGATCTCATTTGTTAAAATTATCACTGTTTTTCCCTGGCAGATGGAATATGTGTTTGGTTTGTGTACAGTCCTATCTAAACCCTTTAATTTTCTGTTGCACTAGAAAGCACAGTTAAACAGTTTAATTGACTAAAGGTCCCTGGAAATAGACAAGGCAGGTAATATAGATCTATAATTCTCTTAGCTTCTTAGAAACATTTTAAATTATAGAGTATTAGGGTAAGGTTCAGAGGAGATCATCAATGCTAAATGATTATTTGAATATATCTAAAAGGCATGTGATTTACAGCTGGAACTATTTAAAGTAATTTTGTTTTGCTACAATACTGAAAACCACCCAAAATACTTACATATTCACACACCAAAGAGGAAAAATTACACTGTGGATATTTGTGTTTAGATACTGAAGATATTCAAAGGTGTATTTCAGTAAAGAAAAATCACACAAATATGTAGCATCTTTAAAGTGTGAAACAATTATACATTTCAAAATATGATCATTTAATGTCAAATTTTAAAATACCCAATTTATAATTTAAAATTTATATTTAGTCAAAATTATGCTAATTGTGGAATGAAATGTATCACCATCAACCAGGTAGCCCTGTGGTCAGGTCACAGGCTTACAGAAGGCAAAGGTTCCCGGCCGCCGTGGGGTCAGCATCCTGAGAGCCCACCCTCAGTCCGCAGCAGGGATTTCAACCCCAGCCCTGCCCGCTGTCCGCTGGCTGCGGCGCTGAACTAGCATCTGCCCAGACCTCTTTCTCCCCTAGTTGTGCTGTGCTGGAAAACTCCTTTTCTACACCTTAGACACAGTGAAGGACTTATGTTATTTTAAGCTTTTTTACTGAAAGGCCATAGGAAACAAATTTTGTCCAGATTTTACCTTTTCAATCACAAAATTTGTAAATACACATTCAGATGAAACATGCTTTTGTGCTTCACCGAACCATAGACCAGTCAAGTGACCCTTCAGAAGACCCGGGGGACCCCCTTCCCTGACTCTAACCAACAGTCACTGTCCTATCATCGTGTCTAGACTGCTAAACATTACTTTCATTAGTAAGGTTTTTTGGGAAGATTTTTCTAATCAAACGCAGACTAAATTTACATTTAAGATTGCACACTCCATGTATCCTTACATTATGTCACTTTTACAAAGAAAATCATTTGAATTACTAAGAATTTGTTTTTTAAAAGAAAAACAGTTATGTCTCCTTCAGCTTTCTAGATTATAAATTTGGGTTTCCACATACTAGATTTTAACTATGATGCACCCAAAATAGACAATATTTAAATAAATAGTCCAAAGATGAAGTGTATTCTAGAGTTTGAATAATTTTACCATAATTTCAAAGAGTGGTATAATATGAAATATCCTTCTGAAGTAAAATTAAAAATAAGCAAAAATTAAATAATGATAAGTATTATTACAGATTATTCCAAAGAGCAATCCTGAGAAGGTATATATTATTAAATTATATTACCCATGAATATGTTTATCAGACGTTTTCCTAATCTGGAAAAGATAATCAGTGGAAATCCTTACAGACAATTAGGCTCATGAAAAACATAGATCACAGTTCTTTAACCTCTCCGTGATTCTTAAAGAGCAATTAATACAGAAAGTAAAATCCCTAATGCAAGTACTGCTTGTAAACACTTTTAGTTAATAATGTATCTTGTAAATAACAATTCAAAAAATTTCTACACATTTTCATATACATATTTCTTGAACGTCCTCATTTTCCAGTCCTTTACATTTCATGAATTTAACAACTCTATACTTCCTTCCATTTTATCTCGAAGCACACGTCATCAGTCTCTCCCAGCGGCGATGGCTGTCCCCACTCCGCCAACTGCACAGGGACTTCCTCACACTAAGGGCTGAGCCTGAGAACCAGCACTTGCTCGCTGCACCCCCATTCTTCCCCCAGGACCTCAAGGGTGTCGGGCCCAGGCAGTGTGCAAGAGAGACAGCGCGAGCTCCCCGAGAAAGCACCCTTGTTACTGAAGAAGTACTTAACCGATAAAGGTCGCGTCAAACACTTCAATACATTTGCCCTCACTTATCAACATTTTTTAGTCTCCTAAATAATTCACCATTTCCCATAACTCGCATGTTCTTAGTTTCAGTGCTCAGTTCGCAGAAATGTACAGAACATTTTACTTCCAGTGTTTGCAGTTGAAAAGAGACACTGACAGCCCCCCATGCTCAGTTTTTTTCTTTGGCCAAACTAGAACATCCTTCCTACTAAAACCCTGACTTAAAAGCCTAACTAAGTATCCAACCATGTAATAACCAAACAAATAGCAAGGATATGTAAGATGCCTTGTAACAAAAAAGTAAGGAAACAAATTTTATATATATGGGGGGGGTGGTAGGGTGGGTGGGGCTATGGGAAAAAATGAGAATTAAGTTGTGTCTTATACTGGTACAAATCCCCATTATGGAGTGCAAGCATGATGTGTATATTTAATGTACCAATAAAGATAATTTAAAAAAAAAAGAATCCCCCCCCCCAAAAAAGTAAAAATTAGTTGATAAAGAACAGTAATTTGTCTATTACGAACCTTACATACCAACATCATAACGAAGCCAGTGACTGACTTTTTCTACTGAAAACTGAATTCGGGGCCTTCACACTGAGCTACATCTTTAGCCCTTTGAAGTATGTTTTTAAATTATGAGACAGGGTCTTGCTAAATTGGCCAAGCTGAGCTTAGACTTTCAATCCTGTCTCAGCCTCAGAGTTCTGGGATTGCAGGCATGCAGCATGACTGTCTTTTCAATTAAAAAAAAAAAAAAACTTCTCTATAAATAATGCAGTCTTGCTCAAGTATAACAGCCTTCAATAATGCAAGCTGTCTATTGTTGCACTGAAAAAACAAAATTTAGAGGCTTTAATATTCATCAGCTCACATTTGCTGCAGGCTGAGGCTGAAGGGTGGCTTGGTTCTGACCCCAGCTTCGTGGAGAAGTTGGTGGGGGGGTCACTCAGGGCTGTAGCCACTTAATGGCATGATTAGGAGTAAGCGATCCACCTCCAACAACACAGGGCGGTTGGCACGTGGCCTCACGCTGGGCTCTGCGTGGGACGTCCAGGACGCTCCCCACAGGGAGCAGCCGGAGAGAGCAGAGAGCTGTGGTGTGTTTTGTTACCTATGCTCTGTAGTTCCACACCGATTCTGCTTTTCTTTTATTGCCAGTAAATGAAAAGTCCAGCCCTCCCTCGCAGATGGAGGAAGTGAGGCAGTACATTGGCACTCTCTTGTAATGCCAGCACTTGGAGAAGCAGAAGCAGAGGGTCATGAGTTTAGGTCTTGCCTGGGCAACTTAGTGACACTGTCTTAAGAGAAAAAGGGCTTGGGAAGGTGGCTGAGGTAAGTGACCTGGGTTCCACCCCCAGTACCCTCAAAGTTAAATAAACCCCAAACTTAGAAGCATTAGCAAACCTGCAGACATGTCTGAAATCTCCACACATACATTCACAGCACTGCTGAGAAGTGTCGTTAGGGCATTAAAGCCATTTTGTCACATGACTCGAAATTCTTCCCACCGATCATAAGCGGAAGTCAATTCGCGTCAGACTAGCCTCCCATCTACTACACCGCTGCATCTCAGGGCGCTGGAGACTCAGAGCCTCTGAGGAACACGGCTGTTCTGCCTCTATCACAACGGCTTTGTGCAACAGGATTTGTGCATCTCATCCTCTTAAAAAAAAAAAAAGTCAGACTAATTGTAGATTAGTCATCAATTAGATGTGCGTAAATTGAAAAAACCTTTTTGTAACATCACAATTATGACATAAAAAACATCTCCACTCGGTGGTGTATCTTTGTTTTTTCTTTCATAAACGAAGAACGCATGGCTGTGTTCCTGTCCCAGCTCAAGCTGCCGGCAGCCATGTTGGCGGCCCAGGCTCACGGGCGGCCTGGCCCACCTGGGAAGGACGGCCTACCGGGGCCGCCGGGAGACCCTGGACCCCAAGGTAGGTCCCTCAATGGGGAGCCCTGTTCACCAGCCTTTATAGGCCTGAGCATTTATGACACGCTAATTAGTTAAAAGAATATATATGTAATATATGAAAAATGATTGATATGGGATATCTTGCTAATATTTAATTTTCCGAAAGCAGAGTTAACTATACAAGTTTAAAACTGACTTGCTATTTGAAATGCATTTTAATATTCAGAACAGCAGTAAAGTTTACCTCTTTATCATCTAGGAATCCTAGAGTTATCTTCTGCTGTTAGGCCATAAGACTTACCATTTTAGAAAAGTGTTTTAGAGTCTACTATAGTCATTTATGTCTATATTTGAGAAAATTTAGAATCCTTCCACTTTAATAGTGCTTGTAGATAGTAACTCTAGAACTTAAATTCCAGATACAGCTTCTAAAGGTATTAAAGCCAAATGTTTTTTATAATGAGAAGAAAAAAGTCATCCGACTAGTGAGAACTGAGCTCAAATTTGACTACTTGGTGGAAACATGGTTAGCAGTCAGTAAAGTTGCCAACTAGGCCTGGGTTTAGAACATTCACAAATTTTGGTAAGGAAATACCAGTTTAGAGTATATACCACAAACGGTTAAAAAGAAAAAACAGACGACCTGCCCGTGCCAAGACTATTCCTAGGAATTCGGGCGAGGGCACCGGGCCTGTTACCTCGGTCTTTAAGTTCTGCTCCAGAAGCCACTCTCCGAACCGTAAACTCAGACTTAGCCCGCAGGCTCCGCCAGGGAGGACGTCCCGCCCTCTCTCCTGTACCTGGTCAAGTCACAGGGACACCGAGAAGCGGCCACCAGCGGAGCCGCGCGCAGAGGTGGCCAGGCGGCCGGCCGAGTGGCAGAGGAGGTCGCGGGGCTCACACGGAGCCCTCCACTCACCGGGCAGCTGCTGTGACGAGAACGAAGAGCCAGCGACACGGGCGCTCCGGCTGCCCCTCGAGGGTGCGAGCCAGGCCAGGGCCTCCACTCCGCGCTGCCGGACAGAGCCGGTCGGACGCAGGGAAGCCTGTCCCGGGCCGGGCCGGGGGAGCCGGTGAGGCCCCGCTGCGCCCGAGGCCCCGGCTGGCGGCCGCACCGTCCAGCAGAAGGCAGGTCTGAGGCCCCGCAGGCGCCTGCTGCCCTTCCAGCGCTGCCTCCTGCGGCAACTCGCCTCACCTGCCAGTCGTCCTGGGGCTCCTGAATGCTCCCCAGCTGGACGGCCGGAGGGGGCCTTCCCCGAGGACCCCTTGCCCACTGCCAGATTTGAGGTAATGAAGGAAAACACACTTCACCTGGCTGTGGAAGACGAGCGTCAGCTGAGGCGGAGCAGGGGCTCGGGCCCAGGAGCTGGTCTCCGGCTCCGCCTTGACTCCCTGCGGTCCCTGCTCCACGTGGACGCGGCCCTCCGCTCCCACCCGGAGGACGTTCGACGGCTGGATGAAGGGAAGAAGAAATGCAGGACAGGGCCTCCTGTGCGCCCGCGTAGCGGACCGGGCGCTGATTATTTTTTACTAGCTGGTCTGTTCTGAAGACAGAGCATGTGAAGAGGGACAGAGATCTTGAAAGCCCATCTAATGAAGCCTCAAACCTCACGAATAAGCGCTATTTACACCAGAGGGCGAGACATCGCCAACAGATGCTTCACACGTCGTTGACTCCAGAGGATAAAACGATGGAAAATTGGACGTCAAGGGAAAAGCTCTCAGGCTGGAACCAACTACCCCACACTCACCGGCTGACCGCTGATCGGGAGCTCTGGGTCAAAGGCAGCGGGTCCCCTTGTTTCCAGTTATTCTCAAAGTGACTGTTGAGGTCCTTTGAGTTCAGAAGTGTTTCCCAAGAGGCTCCATTTTAGCCATTCTGGGGTCCTGAGTTCTGTCACCCTGAGGTGCACCGAGAGGCGACTTCCCAGGGGCTTCTGGTCTACCACGAGGCTCTGCAGCTCTGCGCCTGCTCTCGGTGTCCCGGGGAGAGCCTGTGCTCCATCAGGACCGAGGTGGCCTGGGAAACGTCCTCCAACAGGGTTCTTCTGTGTAAACGGGCAGATTTTTCTACCAGACCTTACTTTCCTGAGGTAAGGTTTAAAAAAAAAATAAAAACTGAGAAGGGTTTTCAACCTTTTCAAAACCTGGCTTGTTCTCCACCACTATGAATCATTGAGGAATGGTGACACATGAAGCCCTGTTGATATCCGCAGGAGCCCCCAGGTAGGGCTAACAGAAAAAACAAAAGGAAAAGACGCATCTACTTCTTGTGCCCACGTGAGTTTGAAAAAGGACAATTCTGGGGGTAGCTACTATTTTTTAATTCAAAGCTTAGGTAGCAATCTGCCTTAGAAATGAAGGAAAGTCAGCTATTATCTGTAACCCACTGGCCCACAGGGTAGTTTATGTGACTGGAAATATACGGGACCTTTGAAATCTGTCAGCAGTGGCGCCTTGGGAGGCAGCCAGAGGGAGGCTGTGGACCAAAGCGCTGCTGCGGTCAGTGCGCCTCACGGCTGGGCACCCCAGACCACAGAGGCAGGTCCTGCGCAGACTTGTTCCTCACACGGGCCAGCAGCACCCTTCTTGGGCCCCCTTTGTCCCGTGTGCTTGTGCAAATGTACAATTTTCAAAGCAAAGTTCTCTCCTAGAAATAATACGGTCTGCCCCAGAAAAATTGCACCCCGCCCCACATCTCACCGGCTACGGCAGTCTGATACACTTCTGCGAGGACGATGCTGCTCTGCTCTGCCGTCCTACGCACGCCGCGGGGATGCCCAGCGCTCATCTTCGCCTGGAGCGTCTGTGGCAACACACGTCGGTCTGCAGGGAGGTCCGTCTCTTCCAAATGTAGACAACCGCCCTAAGACGAGGGAAGCTACCTTCTAAAAGAGGGAGAGCATTCCCATCTGGGGTTCTACTCTGATGTGGTTACAAAATAAGCCCCTGGGGCTTTATGGCTTTAGTCATCATAACAAATGAGTTGGAACCTTATTGAAAACTCAAGTGTAGAAAGATCCCCTGCAGTTTAATTCTTTTGGCTATTGCTAAAAGACAGTTATTAATCTAATATACTGAAAGATTAGATATTGTTACATTTGACAGGAGGACAAATGTGACCTTATACAAATAGATGCAAGCTATTGTTTATTGTCACGTGATACCATATGGACTGAAATACAAGTGGAATAATATATCTTGGCTTTATATTAAAATCTGAAAGCTGTTTTTCAGCAAATATCCATATGTTTTCAAATGGATTCATTTGGAATTGTGTTACTGTCTTGTTAATTCTCTTACTTATCAAAAGTTATATATCTTTATTTTTCTTTCTTTGTCATATTAGACTATTATACTTAGCCTAAGAACTCACTGAGATAGTTGTAGGGTCAATTTTACAATCTTTATGTAACAACAAGACCTGGAATGAGCTACCCAATAAACTCTGGGTAATAAATGTTATTTTACTACAGAAACATTTAAATGATGGATTAGGAAGGGTGCTTTCAAGTGACCCTATGTATCAGCACTTTTCCATGTTGCTCAGGTATGTTAGATACTTTTTTTTTTTTTTTAAGACAGAGTGTCACTATGTAGCCCAAGCTGAGCTCGAACTTGCAGAGATTGTCCTGACTCGGCCTCCAAGTGCTGGGATTCAAGATGCGCACTGCCACACAGAGCATAAAAGGCACTTATAGGGCTGGGGATTTAGCTCAGTGGTTCTGGCACCTGCAAGTGCAAGGGCCTGGGTTCGATCTGTAACCACATACAACAAAGCTGGGTGTAGAGACTTGCTCACCAGCCATCAGAACCACCTACCACAGTGCCGGGTGTGGTGGCTCACACCTGTAACCCCAGCACTCGGGAGGCAGAGGCAGGAGGACTGCTGAGTTCAAGGCTGAGTTCAAGACCAGCCTGAACTACAAAGCAAGACCCTGCCTCAAAAAAAAAAAAAAAAAGAAAAGAAAAGGCACTAATAACAAAGAAATCCTGGAGATGTTTTAAATACAGATACGCATGCTCAAGTCACTGTTCTCTCTCACATCTGGGCTTGCTGAATATCTTCAACAGTTTTCCAACGGGAATGTGTGGAGATCTCCAGCTCAATATATTTCCAGTATACACTCCCGTTTTCTTCTGCATCACGTCTTTTTTCCCAGTATTTTCACTTCTATTGTCAGATCACGCTCTGCTAGGAAGAAATCGCAGTGTGGTAACTGCACGTCTAATGTGATTCAGACAACAGGGTGTGCGTTGTGTGCTCAAGTCAGAACTGAGGATGGAACCCAGAGCAGGCCGGCGCTTCACAGCAGCAGCAACTGCCTGTTGTGTTTCTGTGCTGAACTTCCCGCTGCTGCCGTGCTCACCTTGAAGATTGGTCTTTGCGAGGAGGCACAAGGGAGGTCCCGCCTCCTGCTGGGACGCTGGCCTCCTTGGATCCACGCCATGAGTCTGCATGGCTGCTGGGTTCATTCGGGACCAGGAAGATCTGTGAACTACTGTACAACATGAAAAACAAATAGAATGCTACGGACTGCCACTGGGAAACTCTAAGAGCGCAAAACCTTCTCTTCAAAGTATTACATGGATTCCAATATATGAAACACAGATAAACCTGCTTTTTTAAAGTAGAGATAAGGGCTCTTGGAAACACAAATTGCTTTTTACTGCTCTAGCTCAGGTAAAAAAAAAAAAAAAAAGTACCCGAGAATCAGTGTGATAAGTTTCTGTGCAAGATATCTCAGTGTGCCAGTCAGTGCCCTGAACACAGACCTGACCCCAGTGAGCGGACGCCCACATCCGCACTCCGACTGTCCGGCTGACTCACCGGCTGTGTGTCCCTTCCTTTCGCGGGCTGAGGCCCAGAGGCATGCGATGTCTTCCTCCAATATTCAGCAGAACCCTCTCTGCATTCTTTTCTCATTGGACCTCCACCCCGGCTCAGGTCAGAACTCCTGGGAAAGGTGATTTACACATTTCGTCAGGGCTATCTGGGAAAAGATGCGATCAATATGAATCATGTAGGTATCACTTTCAGTGCCCAAAGTGTCACTATCACAAGTCAGAGTAGTTGGGACTTTTTCTATTAGCTACACATTTTCAAGATCCTCATTGCCCAAACTGATATGTAAGTTCAAAGTGTGGTTATTTCAAAACTGAGAGCTAATATATGGTTTCTGTTAAGTCAAGAAATTATATAAACATCGTAAACTCAGAAAACAGCCAAAAGGTGTTGGGTTGCCATACTTTTCTTACTGACTCTTTTTTTTTATCTTTTAGGTTACCGAGGACAGAAAGGAGAAAGAGGGGAACCAGGAATCGGGCTGCCAGGGAGCCCCGGTCTTCCTGGAACCTCAGGTAATAGTGACTCTGGCTGTGCAAAACGGGGTCTGTCTCCCCTGCTGTCCTGTGTCCAGTTAGACTGTGGCGGGGGCGGGAGGGGCATATGTGCTCTGCATTCTGATAAGGTCTTTTATTTCATCAGCACTGGGCTCCCCCGGGGCTCCAGGCTCTCCGGGTGCCCCGGGGCCTCAGGGCCCCCCAGGACCCAGTGGAAGATGTAACCCGGAGGACTGCCTGTATCCTGCTTCCCATGGCCATCACCGGACAGGTGGAAAATGAACACACGCAAGGAAGACTTGGTCCCTGGCCGTTCCTCTTTGCCACTGAGGCAAACTCAGTTCTGTGAAACTCTCCTACCTGTGGGCTGCTTTTGTGTTCTTTTCCCTGGGATAAGCAACATCAAAAGCGACAGTTTGGATCCATACCCTGCAACAATTTCAAGTCAGTAGTTGTATGCTTTTTCCAAACTCATTCTGTTTACTCCCCTTTAGCGTTACTATGATTTTTATTCAGAGTTCTACATGAAATATGTGAACAAATGTTGTGATTAGTTCTTCAGAGAAACATCTTATGACTTGGTAGATTGACGACGACGTACGTTGTGAAGGCCCGTCAACTTGTGGTTGACCTTGGGCCTCTGAAGTTTAACACTTCAGACGTATGTTGAAGTTTCCATGGTGTTTGAATTTACTGTCAGTGTTAACAGCTTGGTCAGCTTTTCCGGGAGAGTGTGCTGCTCCTGTTGAGTTTTTTGACTGCTTTCTAAGATGACAATTTTCATATCATCCTACATCCCTCTTCCTTATGTGGAAAAATATATAGGCAATAAGAACTTCATTTTATAACTTATGTTTTGGAAAAAATACAGGCGATTATTTCATCAGGAAGTCTAAAAACTCACCATAGCCAACAAAAAATGATTTTGTGATCATTTATAAGAACTCAAGGTAAAGCAATCGCCACTGGCATGGATGGGCCCCGGATGAGGGAAAAAGAGCAAGTCCGGACTGTTTTGGAGTCCACATGAAAACCTCACCTGCGGTCTCCCGTGAGCTTCTCCCTGGGCAAGCAAACGGGAGCTCTTTTCCCTGAGAACTGTCCCGTGGTGACAGCTCGCAGCACGGAGCTTAGCCTGGTGAGGTGTCTGGGCCCACCGCCATGCTCTTCTGACCTCACGACCCTCAGACTTCAAGACAAGAACTGGCCACCAAAACAAATGACAGGATGTGCAGTGATTAGAAAGCAACCGGTTTGCCTCGAAGATGCACTTGTGAGATCAGCAAACGCACCCAACGAAGGTGAAGTCCCGCCGCTCCCAAGGAGCTGCATCCTCAAAGGCTACAGCGAGCGGCCGCAAAGAGGAAGGCCGCACCGGCCACCGGGCTCCACACCAGAGCTCCGCCCACTTTGGTGCTGGCCTCGGACAGGAAACAGGGCCCGTCCCCCCAAGCGCCGCACAGTGTCCTAGTGGCTGCCTGCTGTCCTCTCCAGAGATTTTGGCTGAGAGGTCCTGACCAGCTAGAACACCCCAGGCCTGAGGATGCTGCCGCGGCCCAGCCAGTGAGGCCCACAGAGGCGGAAGCCTCACCGAGGAGGCCTCCTGTCTCCTGTCGGCTCCCGCCTCTTCCAGGAGCTCCACAGGTCAGCAAGTCAGCAAAGGTAGGACGCTGCTTTCGTCTGTCCGTGACTGAAAACCAAGCCCACTGAAATCAGAAAAGGCTGTGAAGGAGTCGAGCACGGGACGCGGCCTACACCAAGGTAGGGCCCGTCGGAGGCATCCACGGCTCGCACTGGCTTCCAGCGCAGAGGAAGGGACTGCTGGTCAGGCACTGTCACACGCTGGGCACTCACCGCCTCGGTGACTTTACTTCACATCGAATTTTGTTGTACATTTTAATTCCACATTTATTTATTTTACTTTATTTTGAACTGGTTTTAACTTTAAATTGATTTTTTTCTTCACTTTCTTTCCTTGCAGTAGCTACAGTGGTGCTGTGTTTAAAACTTTACAGACCTGGGAGACACATATGTATTTCACATATGTGTTTTCTTAGTAAAATGATACTTTATGCCCAAAAATGTACATAGATTTAAAATTGGTGCTATGTGTATATCTTGCGATTTTAATTTGTTGAATTTTCTGAAAGACTACAACTTATCTGACAAATTAATTTACTTGAATTTGTCACAAAGCTAAACAGTTTCATGTTTGCAAAGATTATTTTTTCATATTCAGAAGTTGTTTATCCTTTTGCTTCTTGGCTAATTCAGAAATATTTTATCATTTTAATGTTTTCATTAACTTTTGCTAATAGTGATCAATTTATTCTTTCAGTTGATACTTTCATATATACAAAAAGATGCAATTTGTCTCCTTGTTTTACCAATTTTGTTCATTTTATTTCTATCAAATATGCCATGTCCTTTCACACAAAAAGTACAGCTAGGAATTTTTCTTTTTTGAATTCCATGGATACTTGACCAGTTTACTCCTGTTCTAAGGGTTCAGATTTATTTTGACGATTTCAGTCGTGCGGAGGTAAGATGTGTCATATGGCACATCTTACAGAGAATAACTGTCACAGTGACACAGTCTCACCTTCCGTGAGTGGGACGCGTGGCTGCGGCTTAACTAGAAACACAGGGCTGTGTCCCCATCCCGCGACCTCGCGCCCCGCCCCGCCCCAGTCCTGCTCACACCGTGGGCTGCACGAGACCCTGGGCCCCGGGAACGCAGGAGCCAGCACGATGCAGAGCTGGCCAGTGCTCAGTCCCTTCACTGCAAAAAAGGAACTTACTATGAGGCCGGCATAGGGTGGGAAATTTTCCTCTGAATAGCTTGATGATTGCCAATTCTCTGGTACCATTTTGTTCCATTCCAAAACATGTGTTTATTCCCAAATAAGGTGAGTTATGTCCACAGAAGGGAAGAAAAATTATTAATTTTCTCTCAGTTCCACAGACAACATAAATTTTTAAATATAAAATAATCATGCGCCAAAACTGGTCTTTCTTTCCATTTACAAGTACACTGGAATTCTTGTCTTAAATTTTATACCAAGATCAATTTACACTCTTAGATAGAAATATTCCTAGATAAAGAGTAAAGATTAACTTTAATTATTCATGGCCTTTTGAATGTAAAGAAAAAAGAATAAATCATACATTTGCTCATTCTTTCTAGCTGAAGACATCAGCTGTTACTTCAACCCCAGCATGACACCGGTCCTGACGTGTCAACACTTTCCCATACTTTGATCACAGTAATTTAGTGTCACTTTATATATTTATTTCTATATTTAATGACATTGTTGAAATATTAAATTTCTAGCCACTTTATAAAGCTTCAGTAACTATCTCAAGATATATGGTCTATAAAAAACTGTCACTTGAGTTCAGCTTATCGTCATTCTCTATGACTGTGTTAGGCATTCTCTTGAGGTTTAGTTTTCCACAGGAACCTATGAAATACCTCCTTTGGTCCACAAGGTGGTGTTCAGGCTCTGCGACTTGAAGGGATTCACAGAGCTACAGGCTAAGAACAGTTTAGTGGACATCAAAGTCAGACTTCTCCTTTGCACTTTTTTAACTTTTGTAAATGACTTTTGTTTATTTATATTTTATTATATCTTTTCCTTATTTAAGTACCTTTATGGAACAGGCACAATAGCCTTTGGTTTGTTGACTCAATTTTATTTCTTCAGTGTATATACTTATATTTCTAGTTAACATGCAAATTTACCATTTGTTACTTTATATACTCCCCTAATATTTTAGTGATATGAAAATATCTAATCATCCTACATTTTAGACAGAAAAAAATATTCTCTTCACAGACAAAAGTATTTAGCTTATCACAAAAAGTAAAAATTTATAAAATTGTACAATGTCTAAACTCCATTGTTCAACACTCAGTTTGCAATTAGACCTGTATGACGCTTATATTTTTCTATGTCACAATTTACAAAAGATAGAGCTACTTTTCTCTTAAATTGTTATTAATATCCTGAGACTGGGAATTCTGCAGCTAAGAGATATGCTAAGTTTTTTCAGTGAACTGTCAATTAGTTCTGCAGATTTGTTCCTCGACTGTGTTCTTATTTTTCCCAGTCCTCTGTACCAGCATCTAAGACACATAAGCATCTCCTGTAGTGGTTTCCCAGTGCTATTTCTCACTGCTTTGGAGTATAGCTAGTGTTGAACAAGGCACTCCCCTCTCTCTCCTCTCACAAAGATAACCCAGATTTCAGGGGGAAAGAGCTGCAGCGACAAACTTAACTAGCATCTCTCACACCCACGCACTTCAAAGTGAGTTAGTGCATTGAATTGTATTCATTTACTAGTTAGCTGATAAAAGTAGCATTGACTACATTACATTTGTTCAATTATCAGGGGTCTCCGGGAACAAGAAAAATGGTTGTTTTCTTTCTCCTTTTCTGATACAGAGGGAGCTAGAATCAGAACATATCACTACACAAAATTATGCCAGCGAAACTGGTCAGCCCTTCAGTTAACCTGAATGGAGCCTGGTGATCAGAGAAACCTATTCAGGCGGACGGACTAGCAAGGGAGAAATGTAGCTGGAAGATGAGATTGTAAGACCAAAGCTAAGTTTAAGAAAAGCTAAGTGGAATAAAATTTCAAGTTTAGATTCAATAGAGTGACATGGTACAAGTCAAGGAATTTATCAAAAATGATAAAATGGGTGGTCTCACTAAACTTAGGGGATGGTTCTATAGAATTTTAAATTAATGGAAATATCTGTGCCACTCAACCACAGGAGCTCGGGGATCTAAAGTACTAGCTCTTGTGTAACTTTTTATTTTGTTATCTTATTTAAAGAATATTTTGGAGATATTTTTAGCATGTTGACGTATTTAAATTTGGACTATATTAGGGCACATTTTGTAAGTATTTATTTGTAAAATAACATATGGGATATGTTTTCCTCCCTCTTGTTCATTCTCTATCTTTCCTCATCGAACTCTTTACAGTTGAATTCACGGTACTCTTGTTAAGTGGAACAGTGCTCATTTCATTCTGAATCCCAACTGGATAAAATACTCTGAGGCCTCAGTCCTTCTGTCTGTATTATGCATAATGAGCTCTTCTTGCCTATCTCAGCAATAAAGGATTTGACCGCCAATCAGGGAATTCTAAGGTGCCGTATCTACTCTTGCGTACGTCTTGGCCGAAGCTCTGCATTTCAGTTCTGTTCTACTAGGTCTCAAGCACAGTGAAGTCCATAGCGTTCTCTATCGTGGGTAACCCAGAACTGGCCTCCTGCTGGGGTCACATGCAGACCACGCTGGTAACTTCAGTTTTGTCACAGAAGCCATTAGTTTGTAATAATTAAATATATAACCTGTCTCTCTAGTCACTCACAATAAGCCTAGACTAGTGATTTCAGGTAGCACTTTAAACAGAAACAAAAATCAGAATGGTCAGTCTTTTGAGATGTTTGTCCCCCCCAAATGATGGCCTTACTGAAATCATTTGAGACCTGCTGATGTAAAGGCCCCTGTGTGAGATAATATCACAATTAACTTTCCTCATGATCTAAGCTCTTAAGTCATTAGTGATAAGACAGGCCCACAAGTACTTAAAATGCGTAGCATGTTTTCTTTACAGAAATTAATTCCATCAGAACATGCCAGTGGATTTCCACATGTCCGTGGTTTTTACTATTATCTTCAGATCCCCTCATGATAAATCAGTGCTCCCTAAGGTGCTCTATAAAGAAAGTTATCTCTCCGTGCTCAAATTTCCTACTTGGTGGCCAAAGACAAATCACAATCAATCTTAAAAATAAAGTTGTAGAAATGAGCAAATTTCCCTCATTTGTCCTCTCTCCAGTTATTCTTTGATGGACTGGACTCAAGAGCAAGTTGTGAAGGCAAGCTAAGCAGAAAATTAGTACAAACCACCATATTTAGGATGAAAAATTCACATCCTGTTCCTGGTAACCGGACCTCTCTGATGTTACACTGCCTTGATCATTACAGAGCACATGAGTGTGTGTTCATAAACTTTACAGTTAGATTTGAATTTCGTGTTTAGTATTTACTGAACCCTATGCACTTTATACTGCCATAGCTGATTTCACAAGTTAGCAAGAAGACTAAATACAATGGAAGAGAATCTTGCTATATGGGAAGAAGTCTTGGCCTATGTTTCCCTAACCCAAATCTTTAAAAAAGGAAATTTAGAATCATTTCTGTGCTCAAATCATCCACTGCTTACCTGTCAGCATCAAGGTAAATAAACTGTTTCTTCACTCTTTTTTGCCAATGCTACCAACAAATGTTTAAGAACAATTTTTCTTGATATCTGAAATTAAAATGACTGTATGTGTCTATGGTGATTTTCCACCTATTCTGGCTTAGTTTTAAACTTGGAGATCTTTAGACCTCATAGCACTATCATAGCCAAAAATAGATAAATAATACAGTCACAGTCGATCTTCTAAAGCAGGGATTTCCATTAATTACATTCATTTCAGGATGAAAGTAAATCAGATCTCACAACAGATGTTTAAGAATAGCAGTAACAGTTTAGCCAGCTTGACATGTAAAGTACTTCAAGCCAGTCACCTAAATCGATATAACCACCCTTTCATCTAACACGTCAGAGAGACAGCTGTCCAAAACTATGCCAGTGATTCCATGTGTGCAGTCAGGCTAGGAAGTGAGTTCCATAGTTCTTAGCCAACCTGTCAGATATTTGGGAGGAAAGTCCTGTCACACTGCCAGAAAAGCATTGACTAGAAATAAATCAGAACTCATCTGCCCTTGATGAATATGCTAATTCCTAACCAGCTGTGATTATTTACACATTCCTCTCTTTACAACTGCTCTCACTGACACATCATCCAACTTTTTAAAAATGGGCCCAGGAGGATTGGAGATTTCATTCTGCTGGAGAGACATAGTTGGTCTAAGTCAATAGTGATCATCTTTCTTCTGTGGAGATTTGCCAGATACTGTTCTTTGCAGTTTCCTACTCAAGTATTTAGTGCTTCTCTAAGCCACTTTACTAACTGAAATTGACAATGGATTGTTCCCACTATTTGAATGTCCCAGCTTCCCATAATTGGTTTGCAAGGGGGTGTTTCTGGTAGTACTTCCTGTATTCATGGAGCTTGTTACGCAGCCTTGGCATACATCAGATTTGTAAAAACAGTTGGGTGAACTGTTCTTTGAAACTTTATTTTTTAAATTTTCTTATAAATATGATATTATAGAACTGAAAACGTGTTTGACTATCTGATTTTTTTTCTTTGTTGCATTTGATCATGTCACTCTGATTCAAATAAAAGCACTTTGGTGAAAAGATAATTTCTTTGAATTTTTTGGATGATATATCACAGCTCATGGAAGAGCATACCATGTTTATACAGTTTGTTTTAAGAAGCTATAGCGGGGGCCGGGAAGTTAGCTTAGTGGTTCCGGTGCCTGTCTTGCAAGTGCAAGGACCCAGGTTCGATCCCCAGTAACCACATACTATACTGGGCATGGAGACTCATGCCCAGCAGCAAGCAGTACCACATACCACAGTGCTGGGCGTGGTGGCTCACGCTTGTAATCCCAGCACTCGGGAGGCAGAGGCAGGAGGATTGCTGTGATGTGAGTTGGAGGCTGAGCTCAGGGCCCGCCTGAACCACAAAGTGAGACCCTGTCTCAAAAAACCAAAAAAAAAAGAAGCTGTAGCGATACTTCTAGTGCCAAAAGTTCCCTTCCAGGCAGGAGGAAGGACATTCTTTCAGCCTGTTTAAATGACACTGATGTGTGTAGCCCAGTTGGAATCTTTCTCCTGAAGCACAGTCCATACGAGAGGCAGATGGCATAAACAATTTAAAAGAAATTCAAGTACAGATCACATACTGATTGATTTATCAAGCAACTCAGGCTAGAATTCTAAATATACAGAGAGTATATATGAAAAAATTGACATAAAAATCCTACTAGAACTTGAGGCCCCTTGACTGGAGAGAACCGAGTTGCACAAAGTTGGTGAAAATATTGACTGTGTTGAGCGATGCTATACCTGGCACAGAAGGAAATCCAATAAAGGCACCAAAACACAGTGGAGGAGTCAATTCTGGTTCTTTATGTAGCAGCGTAACTACTGGTTAAGATAATCAATGGTATATTTCAAAATAACAAGAAGAGTACAAAATTCCCAACACACAAGCATGATTAATGCTGAAAGAGATGAGAATGCTTACTGCCTTGATGTAATTTTTACACACCGCATACATGTGCTGAG
>PVIR01018470.1:0-32741 GCA_004026965.1 Petromus typicus | reverse complement strand
CTCTTGAGCTCCTCACAGGAATCCCACACGTTTCGCATATCACAGTCCTATTTTTTTTGTACAGATCATTGAACTTGGGGGCCTCACGCTTGCCAGGTAGACGCTACACCACTGAGCTACATCAGTGGCCCTATAATCCTATTTTACAGATGAAAAGGAGGCTCACAGAGGCTGGCCACTTGCCCAGGGTCATACTAAATAGTTGTGGAGTGGGATCTGAGTATAGACCTGTTTGCTTCTAGAACACCCTTTTGACCAGTGTGCTGCACTTGTATTGGACAAGGGGAGGAGCCAATGTGTGATGGCTTTAAGGAAGCTGAGTTTGGAGCACTTCCTGGCCACAGCGTCATTTTCTGAGTGACTCTGATGAGGTGTCTTGGCTGACCATGTCCATGGATGTGATGCTGTGGGGCTCCTCCCCTTTCTTGAACTTTGGCTTTCTCTAGTCAGAACTTGGAAAGGGACCATCCTGTATGAACCCACGGAGGGGGCATCTTCTCCTTGAAGATTCTCAGGCTGAAACGCTCACTTTTTCCCCCCCACATTTCTACATTTTCTTTCTGGTATCAGGGAGCCACCCCAGGACCCCGTGCTTACAAGCCACGCATCGTGCCAGTGAACTAAATTTCCAGCCCCTCTACAGCATTTTGTGCACAGTACCCCAACATATCTTTATCTTACAGACACATTTTTGTATGGCTAATTGTGGCACGACCCAATTTGGAGAAAAAGGATTATGTCTGTTCCTTTGCACTTAGCACAGTTTCTGGCAGACAGAATGTACTCAGATGATGACAGAATGAGGACAGTGATGACTGAGAGAACACAAGGTTTAGGGTAGTAAGAAAAGTCTCAAAGTATGTTTTTATTTTAATTAAAATACTGAACAGTTGCTGGTACCATTGAGTGTGAGTGATAGCAGCTGTTCATGAATTAGGGCCTGATCTGTTTGCAAAGAATATTAACAATTCTCTTTTAAGTTAATGTTATGCTTTAATTATTATATTGCCTGTTGAAGTTTAAAAGAAATCTTTCCCTAATGAGATGGTGGCTTGATATTTGTATGATGCTCTGTCCTTTGTATTTTTATACCTGTTCTCTTCTGTAATTCCTGGAGAACGCCGGTGAGCACAGGCTTCGTACATCTGGCTGCTTGGCTATTGGTCTGGTCTGAGTCAGGAGGCTAGTGTAACACGGCTAGTGATGGCGCAAATTGTGGTTTTTGCTTCAGGTTCCAGGATTGCTTAATATTTGGGTGATTTGGCTGTGCTTGAGTTCTATGTAGATGAGGGGCCCAGTTTAGCCCAGATGATTCTGTTTTCTCTGGAACCAATAATCGCATGGCATGGATAGAGTCTGTAGAAAAGGCAGTGGGCAGTATGGAACTGTACTGAGTATTACAGCAAATACAGTTTGCACAAGAAGAGTCTGGGTGGGTGAGGCATGAAGTTTATGGATTAACTGACATATGTTAGGCTGTCAGTTATGAGGGACTTATGACCATTGATGCCCTCTGTTTTGCTCTTTTTTTTTAAGGTTTTTTGAGACAGGGTCTCGCTTTGTGGTTCAGGCTGGCCCTGAGCTCAGCCTCAAACTCTTATCACAGCAATCCTCCTGCCTCTGCCTCCCGAGTGTTGGGATTACAGGCGTGAGCCACCATGACCGGCACTGTGGTATGTAGTCTGTGGTACTGGTTGCTGCTGGGCGTGAGTCTCCATGCCCAGTATTGTTATGTGGTTACCGGGGATCGAACCCGGGCCCTTGCGCTTGCAAGACAGGCGCTGGAACCACTGGGCTGTATCCCCAGCCCCATGATGGCCTCTGTTTTGTTTTCTTTTTTAGTACCGGGAATTGAACTCAGCACCTGTGCTTGCCAGGCAGGCGCTGTGCCGCTCAGCTGTATCCCCAGCCCCAGTACTGACCCTGATGTCCCAGGCTTTGTAAGAACTAAAGCTGTTAAACCTGCCTGGAAGAAGCAGCTGCTGTGTGTGCTGTTGCTTTCTTAACACGCTGGAAGTGTTTCCAAGGCACGGATGGCATTGCCTGTCCACCGGCCACTTGAAAGCTCTGTATTCACATTGGAAATTAGGATGCAGGGACATGCTGTGCTCAGGCTGGAGGGGAAGTTCCTTGGCGATGTGATGTAGCCAAGAAAAGGTCTTTAGAAGTATCATCTCTCCCACGACCTTGCTTAAAATTCTGGGATCTGTCTTGTTCTTTTTTATATATTTGCATATTCATAACATAATTGGAGTGTAGTAGACGTTTCTGATCATTTATTTGTGAGCGCGGTGTGGTTGAGGTAAGTAGGAGGAGTTGGGCAGACTTCCGTGGAAGATGAATGAATGCAGTCTCCAGACCGCGGGGAAGTTTGGGAAGAGTGATCGTGTCAGAGACGCGTGTGAGCTGCGGGGGAGGGCTGTCCTCCTCCCCGTGGTTCAGAGACCCAGGGAAGCGAATATGAGTAGAAACTTAGGTGTGTCCTGAACAAGCTGGTGGAGCCATGGGGGGCTGTTAGGAAATGGCAGGTGAGATCTCAGTAAGAGGAAGTATGAAGAGAAACAGAAAATAAGTGCTAGGCAATAGAGTAAACTTTGTCTTTATATAACCAGGCTTCTTGAAATGGATACATAGAAATTAAAAGTTCTACTGGGTTAGAAAAAGCAACAAACAACATAGTAACCCTTGGAAAAGTAAGACCTTGAAGTAAGATAACTTCAGTTTACATGTTTTATAGGCCCTTTGGTTATGTTTCAGTCAAATACCAGTTTTTACCCAAAAAACCCTACTAGAATAGATAAGATGGTAAATATAAATGTTCTCTGTCTCATTAGGAAAAGCTATGGCAAAAACATGTTACCCCCATATATATATATATATATATTTTTTTTTTTAGGTTTTTTGAGACAGGGTTTCGCTTTGTGGCTCAGCCTCCAACTCACATCACAGCAATCCTCCTGCCTCTGCCTCCCGAGTGCTGGGATTACAGGCGTGAGCCACCACGCCCGGCACTGTGGTATGTGGTACTGGTTGCTGCTGGGTGTGAGTCTCCACACCCAGTATTGTATGTGGTTACCGGGGAATCAAACCTGGGCCCTTGCGCTTGCAAGACAGGCACCGGAACCACTGAGCTAACTCCCCGGCCCTACCCCCATATTTTTTTCAGCCAATACTGATTGAACAGCACCAGAGACCCAGGTCTGTATTCAGTGTTGTGGGAATTTTAGAGCAAACTGTTCAGGTTGAGGGATTTGAGCCACAACTTTGACCTGAGTCTATAATGGTCAGGTAGAGCTGTCATCTTGCCAAGCTCGCCTTTTTTTTTTTGAGACAGGATCTCACTTTGTGGTTCAGGCTGGCCCTGAGCTCAGCCTCCAACTCACATCACAGCAATCCTCCTGCCTCTGCCTCCCGAGTGCTGGGATGACAGGCGTGAGCCACCACGCCCGGCACTGTGGTATGTGGTGCTGATTGCTTCTGGGCGTGAGTCTCCACACCCAGTATTGTATTGAACCCAGGTTCTTGCATTTGCAGGACAGGCGCCGGAACCACTGAGCTAAATCCCCGGGCCTCACCTTTCACTATAGTGCAGAAGGGTGAGATGAGGTGACAGCTCCCCGTCTGACTCTGTCAACCAGAGCTGGTTGGGAAGCCAGATGCGTGGCTTTGGGGAGGTTGGTAACCCAGTCTGTACTCACTTAGTGCAATGGTCGTCATTACACATGACATCATTTCCTTATTTTAAAGCCTAATATTCCCCTGTGTATTCATGCTTTTTTTTAATCCATTCATCCATTGTAGACACTTCCGCTGACTCAATAATCTGCCTGTTGTGAACAGTGGACGTGGGTGCAGATGTCCCTTGAACACACTGGCTTCATTTCCTTTAGCTATGGTGTCCCCAGAAGTTAGACTGCAGAGTCATGTGGAGGTCACATGTTGAAGGATGTCTTTCTTGTTGTGCCTCTAACCTACACACATTGTAAGTCGTCTACATTGCTGCTGGAGAGTATGTATCCTCAAGCTCCGCCCCTCCTGCCTCTGATCCGAGTTCTGATACTTGCATCTCGAATGTTCTGAGGGTCCTGATGCCATCCTAGCTCCTCACGGTGGCCTAGCGTTTGGTGCCACTGTAGGCCATTTGTCCCCTTCCCATTGGGCTGGACAGTGGCCTCACTATTAGTTCTAGCCTTTTGTTTGTAACTTAGAATGTCCTTAATCTTGGACCTACTGTCTACTTTGGCATTTCTCTTTGAGAAGCAGCGCTCTGAGTTCTTAATCTTGCACAATTCCTCATATCTGAGTTGACACTCTCTGGACTCCAGAGAGCCAAGCGTACGAGCAAAGAGAATGTACTGGATTCCTAGGTCTTTGTCCATGGCTCTGTACCTCTGTATATTTAGTGGGGATAAGAATTATTATGAGCACTTGCTCTGTGCCAGGATGAACTGGGGTCACTGTTCGTGCTCATCGTCAGGTCTGATTTTATGTTTACAGCTCAGTGAAGGATTCTACCTTTGCACAGGAGGGTTGTCTCCCGAGGAGTGCAGCTCACACGCTGTTTACGCATTTGGATATCAAGTGGTTGGAATTTGTCTCCTCCCTGCCGGGAGGTCAGGGAGAACTTGGAACTTCAGTCCTCTGGAACCTCTCACAGGTGCTTCGTGTCCTGTAGTGTGGTCGTGGGAATGGGTGCGTGCTAAGGTGCTAGCAAGTGCTGCAAGAGGCAGAGGCGGGAATTGTTACACTGCGTGTGGATGCTGAGCGCTGTCACAGTGCAGGGGCAGGAGGCCATTCCCTGAGGGTGAAGACGTGATTTGATAGGTGACAGTGTGACCTGGCAGACTTTGTTCACCGCCAAGACTTGGTTGACTGAGCCCTGGCTACTGAGGACTTTGGGGTCATAACGTGTCTGGGTGGGATGTGTGTGCCTTAGCCTTGAGCATGTGCTGACTGAGTTGGTTCACATGAATACCAGGCTCCATGAGCCAGTTTGTGAAATACTTTAAATGGGAATATAGTTAAACTTTTTGGACAAAATGGAGGTGGAAACAGGTGTTGGATATAAAAGATGCCTACTGGCTGGGGATTTAGCTCAGGTGACACTGTGCTATCTCGGAAGCACAAGGGCCAGATTCCAGCCTTGGTACTGGGGGGAGGGGGGAAGGGGAGAAGGGGTAGGGGGAAGAGAATAAGGGGGAACAGGGACGCCTTCTGTAAGAGACTGCTGGATTTACTGGACACAGCTGAAAGCTTGTATTTGGGGCTGACCTTCTCGGGAGAGGCAGGAATTCTGAAGACTAGCGTGTTTCCAGCAGAGAAGAATGTTACGGTGGCGGAGGGAGGAGGTTGATCCAAGAGCATAAGGAGCGGGGTGTGGACTTGCCGTGCGCTCTGCTCAGGACGTGGCCTGAGGGCGGCTGGACACCGAGGAGCCGTGTGGAGGGGCGGGGCTGCAGTGCGCAGGGCTCTGCCCTCAGGGCCCTTTGGGATGGTGGTACACAGTGTCCACCGTACACAGTGTCCGCCCAGAGCGACTCCAGAGTAGGAGGCTGATCTTATGCCTCGCTGGGCGGAGACAGAGTAAGGGCCTTCAGGGACAGTGTTTTGCTGGCCTGTTTTCCAAGTCCATGTTGATTTAGGGACATTTATATAGCTCTAAATACCCATCACATACTACTTTGCCTCGATATTATTTCATAGCACCTTCCACATGAAATTTCATTTTTTTATTCTTGTAAACAAAATGAATAGAATGTCAATCTCAGAATCAATAAATGACTTTGAGTCCTAATGTGGGCAGCGTTTTCTTCTGCTTCATAAACAATGGCACAGTGGAGACTTACAACTGTGTGAGGGTAGTTATGATTTTGTCTTGCTGATGAGAAAACTGAGCCATTGAAAGCCTAGGTACCATGCTCTTGACACCCAGAGCTCTTTGGGAGGTAAAGCTGAGTCTAGAAACCAAACTCTGGTACCCGTCCGTCCTACTGTGGGGAGCCCACTGTCGAGTCAGGGTTCTCCGCCTGAGATCCTGCTGGACCCAGTGAAATGGCAGCTTGTCCAGGTTGTTGTGAGTTGCCCTTGAGCTGTGGATGCCCTGCGAGACATCTCCCTGGCGAAAGTCTTGCTAAGCAGAAGAGAAGGTCCCGGGTGTTGCATTACTCATTCCTCTTCATTTGCCTCTCTCTCTGTGGCAGGAAGGACTTTGCCTCTAGCACTGGCAGCTTAGTCATGATCACCCTTCTCCACTTAAAATTGAATTTACCCGTCCTTGCTGTGCAACTCTCTAGAAATAAGCTGTTTACAAAAGGCATCTAGACAAGGCCATAACTCTCGCCTGATTTGATGCTGCTTAGTTAGTTTATAGGTTGGCGTTAGCTAAGTTGAATGTAATGCATCATGCTTAATGGACGTTATGCAGAGACACATACCCTGAAGGATCAGGATACACCAAGTGAGGACCCTGCTGCTCTGTGTTCATGGCAGAACAGCTTTTCTGCAGTGATGCAGAAGAGGTGGCAGGTCTGGGGAAGAGAAGGCACTTAGATGTTGTAAAGATAACACTGGCTTGTCACAAAGTGCCCTGTAAATCATGACAGCAGAGAAGAGATGAAGTAATGCATCAAGTGGCTATCAAAGATCTCAGGTATCGGTGTCTGGACACCTGTGGACTAATCCTTATAGCTCTGGTGCTTTTCATCGCGTTTAGGAAGTTTGTTTCTAATCTTCTACAGTATTCCATGGGAGATATCTAGATCTTCATTGTATGGCATTTTTCCCATTTTTGTTCCCTAACACAAAAACAAACTTAGGAACCCAGTGTAAGAGTCTTTAGGGTGAGTGAGGTGTTGCTTCCTTGACTCTGTTTTGGAGATTTTTTGCTGTGAAGGTGGCTACAGTGGCTGGCCCCACAGCCATCTCATTCAACGCGGTATGCAGCACACACGTCCATACACTGCAGGACAGGAGTTGCTTGGGTTTGTCTCAGCTGGGAAGCAAGTCTCAGTTTACAACTATAACAAGAAAAGTCAGAGTGGTTTTGATGTCTGTGCTATTCACAAGGTAGTATTTATTGACATTTTTGCTTCATAAACCTATTGGGAGTTTGTTTCAAAACACTTAGCATACAGCCGATTTCATGTCTCTTTCTGAGTCTAGAGCTAGCAGAGTGTGGTTCTTGAGGGATGCAGATTCCCTGGAAAAGCCCAAGGCTTGGCCCGGCACTTCCTACTGTGAGGACTGCAGATAATCACAGAGGCGACTGCAGGGAAGATGCAAGTGCCACAGTGTGGGCCAAGTCCTGCCTGAAGAGACAGTCTCACTTGTCTGTGAGCCATGCAAAAGAGACAGTGGCAGAGCTGTGTTTATTTTGCTCCTGGACACCTTGCCACAGTGACTGTATGTGGACTCTTAAGTTGAAGCTAACAACCAAGGAGACCCAGGTCTCTGAAAGTGTCACGTTGCACTGTAGGTACTGATTTGCTGCTGGGCCTCACATGTTAAATAGAAATGTTTGTGTAGAGTGCTAGTTCATCTTAGATTCTCCAAGAATACAATGCTGGTTCCCAAAACTAATCATTAGAATCATTTATTGTATTTTGGGCCAACATTTTCAAGTGTGCTGCTTCTTTTTTTTTTTTTTTTTGAGACAGGGTCTTGCTTTTGTAGTTCAGGTTGGCCCTGAGCTCAGCCTCAGACTCACAGCAACCCTCCTGCCTCTGCCTCCCAAGTGCTGGGATTACAAGCGTGAGCCACCATGCCCAGCACTGTGGTATGTTTTACTTGTTGTTGGTGGGCATGAGTTTCCACACTGAGCATTACTGTATGTGGTTACCGGGGATTGAACCTGGACCCTTGCACTTGACAGGCAGGTGCCAGAACCGCTGAGCCAAATCCCCAGCCCAAGTATGCTACTTCAAAATATTTATTCTGTTATTAGGAGAAAGATTCCCTAGGTGATGGCTTATTACAATGGACTGATCTTGTGTTCTTGCTATTAGATTATTTTAGATTTGTCTAAATTTTAAATAGTGCTCAGCATGTCTTACAATAATGAAATATTTATTACTTTTCATATCCTTTTACTAGCTGTTATTTAATTTTATTTTTATAGGTTTTTGGAGACAGGGTCTCGCTTTGTGGTTCAGGCCGGCCCTGAGCTCAGCCTCAAACTCACATCACAGCAATCCTCCTGCCTCTGCCTCCTGAGTGCTGGGATTACAGGCCTGAGCCACCACACCTGGCACTGTAGTGTGTGGTACTGATTGCTGCTGGGCGTGAGTCTCCACACCCAGTATTGTATGTGGTTACCGGAGATCGAACCCGGGTCCTTGCGCTTGCAAAACAGGCGCCGGAACCACTGAGCTAACTCCCCGGCCCTGTTACTTAATTTTATTCCTAAAACTACTGTATATATGTTGAAAATTTTATGAAAAATGAAGACTGAGTCAGAAATGATAAACTTGGTCTTATTGCTAGTAGGATTCAAGATCAGATTTGTTTGACTCAGACATATTTTGTAATTGTTCTTGATTTGGTTCCTGAGCCAGCCTGCCTGCCTGCCTTCTTGTCTTTTTTTCTTCTTTCCTTCCTTCCTTTTTCACATTTTTTGTTAGTATGTTTGCCATACATAATGATTGCTTTCATTATAGGGAATTTTACCTGTACATAATATCTTTTTTTTTTGAGATAGGGTCTTGCTTTGTAGTTCAGACTGGCCCTGAACTCACTATGTAGCCAGGCCAGCCTCAAACTCACAGCAATCTTCCTGCCTCTGCCTTCCAAGTGCTGGATTCAGACGTGAGCCACTGTGCCCGGTACTGTGGTGCGTGGTTATTGGGGATCAAACTGGGGACCTTGTGTGTTCTGGGGAGACTCTGGAACCACTGAGCTACATCTCCAGGCCCTGTACATAATATATCTTCTTTTTTTCCTCATTCTTTCCCTTCCATTCAACGTTTTGCCTTTCCCACTCACAAAAGCCCTGTTTATGTATTTTTAATTCTCCTTGTAAAATTCCTTTTCCTTGTGTTCACTTCATCTCCTTCGCTTTCCTTCCCATTTGAACAAGTTCTTCCTATTTCCCAAATCTGTCCTCTGTTTTCCTCATTTATTCCTTGGGTTTCTCAAGAGAAACAGTGCATTGTTTAAATTTGTATGTCTCATTTCACTTAAGTTGTGGTCCCGAGAGCATCTATTTACCTAAAAAGTCTCAGGTTTATCCTTTTTATCAGAGTACTCCTCCATCGTATATAAATGTTTTTGTTTGTTATTTTTGTTACCGCATTCAAGCCTTGCCCCCTGACTCCCGCAGCCGCTGAGCTGGCTCAGGCGCACTTGTGCCCGCGTGAGTGTCGGCACACGCGCTTCCTCTCGCCTCCCTCAGCGCCCCGTGGGACCTTGAAGACTTTACCCCTTGACTTTGTCACGAGCGAGTCTCCCTTTCTGGGGCTGAGTGGGAAAGGAGGCAGCTGGAACAGAAGGGCAGTTCTGGTGTGCGCAGCTCCCTGCGGAGTCTCCCGGGGGTTCTGCCTCAGTCAGTGGGACGCTGGCCCCGTTTCTGCCTTACTTCAACAGTACAGAGGGGTTTGGGCATTCAAGCGTGGTCTAAAGGAGAGCCCGGTCCACCCTACATCCTCTCTCACGGAGGTGCTGTTTACAGCGTCAGCCAAAAGTCTTGGTATCAAAAAGCCGCCCGTGTATTGACCCGATTCACCCGGGACACCCACTCCCCGGTCACGCAGGAAGCCGCCCGCGGGTGCTTCTCCTTCACGCTGGTGATTTTCTTTAGTCACAGTGTGAGCAAGGGTGATTCATTGTTTTGTTTCTTCTCTGACTCACTCTTGAACGAGGAGCCCTTGATCAGAACCATTTCTGAGGCAGTTACATCTCTGACGCTGTGCTTTCTGCTGCAGAGGCGGCTCCCGGCTTCAGTCCAGCTGCTGGATGCCTGGACAAGACACGCGTTAGGCTCCGTCTGTCTGGAGGAGGCGTGCCTCCCTTTCCACCCCCACCAGGAAAAAGACCTCGAGTAGCTTTACCTCGGTGGCGTCAGCATGTTACACTCATTTGTGAAATGAGTTTGTTCCAGAAAGTCAGAGTTACTTGCACAGAGAGATGAGTTATTGTGGGATAGTCATCCAA
Organism: Petromus typicus; assembly: GCA_004026965.1. Lineage (NCBI taxonomy): Eukaryota > Metazoa > Chordata > Mammalia > Rodentia > Petromuridae > Petromus > Petromus typicus. The sequence continues at coordinate 22,595 of PVIR01018470.1, read as the reverse complement.
CCTCTCCACTTTCAAGATACCTGGTGAAGCTCTTTTAAAGTTGTCATCTGTGGACTCAGAGGCACCACCGTAACTAAGCCGCGGTATGTTTAACTTGCCACCCCTTGTACGTACGGGCGCTGCCCAGTACACGGTGATGCTGCCCTCACACCTTAACTCCTACAGAATCACAGGGCACCATCAAGACACGTGGGAGCCTCACTGTCCTTGGTGGGCTTCCTCTCACTCTGTCCCCACAGCTTTGCTGCTGTAGAGCCTGCCACGCAGCGCAGCCAGGGAGGTCCAGGAACTCGCTGCTGATCTGGCTTGAGTTGAAGTGGGCTGTGACACTGCACTCGCCAGCGTGGTCAGCGGAGGGGCTGGTCGTGTGACAGCGAGAGGGAGAAAGCCAGCTTCTCTTGCTGGGGCTTGTGGTAGTGATTTGGGCGTGTTATCCCCAGTGAAGCCAGCCAAGGCTAGAAGGGGACGTGCACATCCTCGTTTTCAGCCTGGAGACACTAATGGGTCTGAGACAGCGAAGGTGAAGGTGGACTGCAACAGCTTGAACTTTCTCTGCTTCCCCTTCCGTGTAGATTTGTTGACTAAAGATGAAAACCTTCAGCGGTTGAATTGTTTAACCTTCTTCTCTATCCTGTCTGTGACTGATTGTTAATCTGTGGAGACTTAAGATTTAATTAAAATTAACAGTAACAATAAAATAGTTTTTTAAAAGTTAACTTAGCATTGATATAGCTCCATATGCTTGATGAAGATATTTCACAGATTTCTCTTAAGACACAAACAACTGTAACTTGCAAAGGGGGCATTCAGTATCTAGAACAATTTATTAGACTTTTTATGTTTAACAAACACAAGGCATACAAGAAACAATCAAGTGTAACCCATTCTTGGAAGAAAGTGAAATTAATCTATAGAAACTTGAGGAACGAGCAAGAAGGGTAGATACAGGGATCATACGTGGATTGCTAAGGAATAAAATAAAGGTGGCTAAGAGTCATGAGTTTTGAGAGAACAAGTAGAATGATGCATTTCTGAAGATGGAGGGTAGAAGAAAGAAAATGGGAGGCAGCTGGTTTTACTCTCCTTTTGAGAGATCTGGCAGTGAATAGGAGAGAAAGGAGAACACGCGAGTGAGCGTTTGCTCAGGTAGAACTGTGGAGGGACCGGCGTTGGGCCTCAGGCAAGCGTCGCAGTGTCCTGCTGCTCCTTGCAGCGGTGGCTGCATCCTGCTCCCTCTACCTGAGTGCTCAGTGTCCAGCAGACACAGGCTCCTGAGTGAAGCAAACTCGATTCACTGTGCCTGTCACTGAAGTGACTGTTATCTGAAGGATAATTTCCCACTGCAGGGGGAAATGAATTTTAAAAGCCAATCTCATTTTCTGCTTCTTGCAATGATTGTCTTTATCAGAAGACAAACTGGCTTGGCAGTTTTGACAGCTTCATTGTTGAAGGCAAGCTTTATCTTTTTTCCTGGTGAACAAGTATGCCTTTCAAAAATAATGTTAGGACGATTGTAATCGCTAAGGAGGTGGTGGGTTTTCTCAGTGAAGCACTGAAACTGTTGGTCTGGAATTACAGAGAAGGGGTGACCATGAGTGGAAGCCTAAGTCGACAAAGGCAAGGACGAAACACGGTTTGATCCATGTCCAGGACACTAGGATAAGGCCAGCAGGGTACTACTACATGCCTCATGCCATCTTTGAGGAGACTGATGCAGTGCTTATAAAGTTGCCTTGTGGCCCCCGAAGCCCTGCTCAAATGCTGTTAGTACAGAAAGGTAGGGAGTGTGTTGGTGAAGCTAACAGGACCAGAGGAAACCGCTTTGGGGTGAGTGGAAGCACAGCACAGACAGAACTCAGTCTGCAGCAGAGTGGCAGGTTTGGGTGCCGTTGGGGTCTTGCAGGCTGTTGTGTCCTTTCTGCACCAGCCTTGGCCTCAGAGGTGAGCAACACATATTCCTCATCACATCTTTTGGGTTGGATGGGCACTAAGTCTATCATTCTTCTCATATTTTAACATTTAAAAGCTCATTTAAGGTATAAAATATCTGCTAAAAAATGGGATGGTGCACTCCTCTTTATGGATCATTCATAAGTGATGCATTATATAACTCAGATTGCGTAAATGAATATTTAACTCCTCAAGAAAAAGTCCCAATTTGCAGAATTTGCTAATTTCCATAGTATTAATTCTTCTTCCATAGCTTATTTGGACAGGCAGTCAACAGGATTTACCAGTTGGAATGTATAGCATCATAGTATTATATAATATTATCACCATCCTAGATACATGAAATAACGCTAAGAACATGGATAACTGTGAAACAGAATAAAATAGAAAGTAATGTGGTTTGCATATTTATTACTTTCAATATAATTATTTTTATTTTTTAATCATGATCATTTAACAACTAATTCTCAAAAAAAATTTTTTTTTTTTTTTTTGGTTTTTTTTGAGACATGGAATCTCTTTTTAGTTCAGGCTGACCCTGAGCTCAGCCTCAAACTCACATCACAGCAATCCTCCTGCCTCTGCTTCCTGAGTGCTGGGATTACACGCGTGAACCACCATGTGCCCGGCACTGTGGTATATGGTACTGATTGCTGGTGGACGTGAGTCTCCACGCCCAGGATGGTATGTGGTTACTGGGGGATTGTACCCCAGCCCTAATTCTCAAAATTTAACAATTGTTCCCTTGGTAGCTGATACAGCTGGCCCTAATACATAACGCGCTAGATAATATGTGGTACGTAAAAGGACTAATGCGAGGACTCGGGAAGTATTTACACCCTATGAGATAGATGTTGAATATACATTTATAAAATCTTGTGGGTGAATCTAAGCTGTTACTGAGATGGAATTTTAAAATATCCAGTGTTTCCATCGTCAAGGAAGAAAGATTCAAAAATAATAAAATAGCATTCAGTTTAAAATACAAGAATTGAAATTGCATGAACCTTTAAAAAGTAGAAGAAAGAAAAAGATAAAGGCAAACAAGCAGTGGTGAAAGTTGCTTCACAAGATGGAAAGGTTTTGTTGAAATTAATCCAGAGAAAGGAGAAGGCGTGCAGGAGGCGCGGGGTGCAGTCACGGCGTTCCACAGAGACACTACAGATCTGGAAGACGATAAGGGGAACTCAGAACTTGTGGCGATGCCTTTGAGAACTTAGAAGAGATAATAAAATTCCTGGAAGGATACTTAAATTCATTCAAAAAAAAAAAGAAAAAGAAATGGACTAACAAAACCTGAGTTGTCCCAAGACCATTTATGATAGCCACATCTTTAAAGCAAGCATGATGAGCAGGTGAAATTATAGACGAGTGTTACCATAGTTTCAACATGGATTTTTTTGGGCTCTTATATAAAGGTCTTCAGGGGGTAGGAGAAGAAGGAATGATCCAGATTTATTCTGTCAATTAAGCTGCAGTGCTAAAACACAGAAGGGTCATGTGAAAATGAATGCAAAATTCATAACCAAATCAGGGTACATACAATGCTGCAATGTACAGAAAAAATTTCAAACTTAAATTGGGCCTACTCCAAGAAGGCTTACGTGACTTAATATTAGAAAATTTGTAAATCTATCACATTAACAGACGAGAGCAGATATTCCATATAATTATCTTAAAAATGCAGAAAAAAGCATTTTATTAAAATTATCACCCTTTCCTAATTAAGCGCATAGTAAGGTATGCATGGGAAGAAATTTCCTTCGTTTGATAAATAGTAAAAAAAACCCTATGAAAACATTCTAATGAGGAATGTTCTAGAAACAGTTAAACTGGCACAAGACAATACTGTTGTCACAGCTTCAGATAAACATTTTAAGTCCTACCCAGTAAAGAAGAGCAAGAATAAACAAACAGGAAACCAGCTGGAAGTAAGAGCTGAAAGAAGGAAGATCAAGGGGAGGATCTTCTTTCGCACAGGTGAGACTTCCTCTGTTGGACGGTGTTGTGTTGTGGTGGACAGATTCGTGGAACTCGTCAGACCCTGGCCAGTGTACACGGGAGTCTGATGAAATGTCCTTCAGGTTACAAGGCACAGTGGCTGTTTAATAAATGATTTGAGAACACTGAAGATTTATATGAATAAAATGAAATTGAATCTTTCATACTACAAATAGAAGTTAAGACTCCACGTAAATTAATGGCATTAATACAAAATATAAAACTTTAAAACTTGTACGATAAAATGTGGAAAATTCTTATGGCTTTTGGTAGCAAAGGGTTTGTTACCAGAAAGCTAGCCATAGGGTTTAATGTCTTTTACCACATTAAAATTGAGTCAACAATTTCTGTGCATTGGAGACAGCATAAGAAAAATGAAAAGTCATGTCACCAATTGGAAAAGATACTTGAAAACTTTAAGGGATTCTGGGTTATTTTGAATTTTATATAGGATTAAATTCCTACAAAGTAGTGAGGAAAGGTCAAATGGTTCGATAAATTAATAGGCAGAATACATGAATAGGTATCATTCCAAATCTCTGATCAGTGGGAAAAGGAAGATCTTGTGTACCTTCATGCATTCATCACTGAATGCTATTCAGTGGTAAAAATGAATAAGGTACGCGCAGTAACCTGGGCTGAATGTTAATGATGTATGTTTAGTAAAAGCAGAAGAATGAAATAAGTGTAACCAGTGGATTTGTGAAGCTCAAGAAAACGCAGCATTACACGCATTATTTAGGGATCGATGCTATTGTTGAAAGCGGGGAAGCAGGGGCAGAAAAGGGTCCAGCTCTTCTCGTGTTGCGGAAGCAGGGCCAGATTTACCCACTCTCTTGAAAGGACAAGTGCATTTGAAAAGCTATATGAAGTTACAGTTTTAAAACCACTAGATCTCGGCTAACAGTGGAGCATGGTCTCTGAAAGATGGAGAACAGTGTGTAAGAACAGGGTCTTCCCTCCTCCAGGAGAGAGCCTGCGGCAGCGCTGTGGGCAGAGGGTCCGGGTGAGCCCGGGACTCCGCAGTGGCCAGCGTGGGGCGCAGGAGAGACGGGAGCTGCACTGACTGACAGCCTTGGGGCCCAGAGGGTCCCCTTCGTGTCTCAGCTGGGATGATCACTACATGCAGTGAGCAGAGAAAGTGGGGTCAGAGAAAGTGGCACTCCACAGGAGTAGAGGGAGACCTGCGTGGGGCCCCCACAGGGTGACACCGCATCTCGCTGGTGTGGTGAGGAGCCCAGGAGACTCCACCTCCGTGCTGGGACAAAATCAGCCAGGCTAAAACTGCTCTCTGGTCCTGCCCAGTGTATCTTCAGGCAAAATGTAACAGGAAAAAAGTATAGCCGTGTGACTTAGTAGTGTCTCAGAGCAAAGCTCAGTGATATTTATAGGCATAGAAAAACATGCAGCACCTAGTGAGTCAATCTTATAATATCAGGCATGGAATAAAACTACCAGTCATGCAAATAAACTGGAAATTACAGTGTGTAATGAAGAAAACTCCGATCAAGCAAACCAGCACAGATGTGACACAATGATAAAATTAGCAGACAAGGCACTAATACAGTGATGTAGTATGCCATGTGTTTCAAAAAGAAGATGGAGAATGTTATAAGATCATGAAAGATTTAAGGGAAGACCTGCATCTCACTTCGAGGGATGAAAATTCCTGAAAAATAAACATGCTGGGTGGAGTTAGACTAGAGTTCATAGAGGGCCTTCCACCAGGAACTGTCCGTGATGAAACACAAACAGAAAAAAGTACTTGAAAAGTATCCTGAGTTTTGGTAGGTGCCATTAGGAGAATGAAAAGACAAGCCTCATCTTGAGAAAAAAAATTGCAATTCAATATCTGATGGGGATTTTGACCAGAATCTCCAGAGAGGTCTTAAAATTCAGTAACAAATGCCTACTAAAAAAAGCAAATTATTTCAACAGACTCATGAAAGTGTATGTAAAGAAGCCAAGCACATGACAAGTGGTTCAGCATAGTTATTAAGTTCCATTACAGCTGAAATGCCACCAGGTACCTACGAGAATGGATGCAGTAAAGACTGATTGTACAAAGTATCGATTAAGTTGTGGAGAATCTGGAACTATCATGCACCGATAGAATGCAGAAGAGAGCAGTGATTTTGGAAAACAGTTTGGAAGTTTCTGAAACTGTTAAATACATTTCTGTTAGCTGACTCAGCCAAGTTTCCTTTACAGAGAAGAGAGCAGAGACCTCTGTATACACTTCTTCAGCGCAGCTTTATATGCGTGCGCCATGTAATTGGACAACCCAGAAGTTCATTGGTGGCAGGTAGGCAAGTTGTGGTGATGTGTTCTCACACACAGACTGCTGTGACACAAGCCTGGGGGTGGAACTGTCGATCTGTTTAGCAACACAGAGAATTTGAAAAATCTCCTGAGTAATCCATTCATATAGATTGTAGAAGACATAACTACTATAATCTCTAGCCGAGAGTAGATTACAATTTCCTGGGAAAAGAGATGAGAAGAGAGGGATGAGCGGACTGGGGGGGTTGTACAGGGGAAAGGACACTCTTGAGCAACCAAATGTCATCTGGACTGTGGTGACAGTTTATGGATACACGAAAGTCATTCACTTCAGTGTTTATGTAAAGCGAGAAAATCAATGCTGTAAAAGTTACTACCTTTTTTTTTTTTTTTTGAGACAGGGTCTCTCTTTGTGGTTCAGGCTGGCCCTGAGCTCAGCCTCCAACTCACATCACAGCAATCCTCCTGCCTCTGCCTCCCGAGTGCTGGGATTACAGGCGTGAGCCACCACGCCCGGCACTGTGGTGTGTGGTACTGGTTGCTGCTGGGGTGAGTCTCCACGCCCAGTATGGTATGTGGTTACCGGGGATCGAACTCGGGTCCTTGTGCTTGCAAGACAGGCGCTGGAACCACTGAGCTAAATTCCCGGCCCTAAAACTTATACCTTTGGAGGCCTGGGGAAGGAGCCGTGGGTCAGTTCAGCTCAAGTTGCTAACACTAGTTCTCAGACTGGGTAGTGAGTGGGGTCATTGTTTGTATTAAATAATGTGTTTAGAATTAGGCATGTGAACATTAAGTCAACAAAATGCTGGTGGGAAGGGACATTCCTGACAGCTGCTTGACGAAGGCAGGAGGAAACATGGCCCGTGAGGACAGAACTGCAGCTGGTGCAGTGGAGAGCCTGAGAGCCGGGGGTGGGAGGAGGGAGGGAGGAGACGTGAGAAGTTGCTGGGGAAAGGAGGATTTTGAAGGCTGGACTGTGGGGCCTGAGCGTGACTTGTGAGTCCTGGGATTCTGTTCAGGGAGGAGGCGGAGCCAGATTGAAATTTTAGAAAGAATCTAGGTTCCTCCTTATGGAGGCCAGCTAAAATGCTGGGGAGCAGTCTACACGAGAGAAGGTGAGGGGTGTGGAAAGGAGAGGGATTCCGGAGGGGGGAGCAGTCGAGAGAGTTGTCATAGAAACCAGGGGATGGACACGTTTAGGAAGTCACAACTGTCTACAGCAGTGCATTCCGCAGAGAGCAGGGCACAGGGACTGCAGAGCTCCCACAGTAGGTCTGCGGGGACTTGGTGAGGGCGGCGCTAGTGGGGAACTGAGGCTGGCTGCCGGCCCGGCCAGGCGCTCGCAGATGGCCGGCTTCCTGAGCCCAGCACCGGCGGTGTCCTCACCCATCCTGGCCGCCGGAGTCCGTGCCTGTGCACCCCGCCCCGTTTGTGAGCACACGGGTGCCCTGGAGTCTGTGCACTGGGCTTCTGCCTGCTCTTACGTCCCCCTCGCGTGCTGCTGGAGTCTGCAGACACTCCGGAAAGGTGGAGCCTTTGTGGAAAAACTCATTCTTTCCTTCTTCTCAATGACTCTTTACCCATCTGAGCTTTTCATGTTCTCTACAGCACTTTATACACTCAGTGTTACCTTGTTAAAGTCGTCTTCTTTCTTCCCTCTCCCTCTAGGGAGAAGGTATATTCTATGAAAGTTGACTTGTCTTACATCCAGTCTCAGAGCCAGCGAGGGCTTAGCCGGGCTGCTTGACAAGGAGATCTCATTCCACATCGTTACTTACAGGAGGACGATAGTACCTACTTCACAGAGTTCTGTGATGCAAATGGGGATGATGCACGTGAAGCGCTTGGTGCAGCACCCGCTCAGGAAGTAACGAGTAGCAGCTGGACATATTCTGGGCCTGAGCTCAGGGTCGGTCTCTGAAGAGCTGCCGAGATGAGAGGGAACAGCTCTTGGCTTCCCACCTGCCCTGCCTGGCCTCAGCAGTAGGTGGCGCTCTGAAGGGGCCCCGCATGCTCCTGGCTGTCTAGGCAGGCGTGGGACAGGAACTGACCTCCTGCTTTTGCTCCTGTGCTCTGTGTGGCTTGGAAACCTTGTCCCCATTGGTTCCTGGTTCTACAAGAGCGTTATTTGATTGTCAGGTTTCATGTGGTTGGTTCACTCTTCTTCCTTTTTCAAACCCTGTGCACCAAGCTCACTGATTCACAGCGTCTCTGTTGTGTTACTGTCATGCTGAAGGTCAGGCCTGTGACCAGGGTGAGGAGCTCTGCGCAGAAACAGCTGGCTTTGCAGCAGCTTGGGATGCACAGGATAGTGCCCAGGTGAACTGTGGCGATGGGCAGCCTTCCCGTGATGGAAGGGAGTGGCAGAGCCTGGGCCGTCTGCTGGTGAGCACTCGCCTGACCAAGCTACCCTTTCCCACTCACTCAGCCAGCATTTCTGAGCACCGTTCAACCACTGTGCGGTCCACAGGCTGACAACAGGTGCTGGGCAGGGGCAGAAGGCAGAGTCTTGGCCTAGACCCTGGGGTCTTATTAGGTGATAGGGGATCACTGTGGTGTAACAGCTCAGACACACACACGCACACATGCGCACACACGCACACACATGCACACACACGCACGCACACACACGCATGCACACACGCACACACACTAATTGCTTGATCAGGCAAAGGGATGATCTGTTGGGTGGAGGTTGGTTAGGGAAGACTTCCTGGGGGAGGGAATCTCTGGGTTTGTCTTGAGAAAAAGGAAGGTGTGTGGCATGGGGGTTAAGATGCCAGAGGGGAACCCGAAACGCCCAAGCAGAAGCAGCAAGGCAGGTCCTGGACTCCTTGAGAAGAGCGTGAAGCCGGGTCGCAGGGAGAGCAAACTGCGCGAATCCAAGCGTGGTTGGCTTTGTGGCTCTGGTGACCCAGCGCGTTCATAGAGCCTTCCTTCTTGGAAATAAAACTCATGTAACAGTGATAATTGTTTTTGGACATTGGTCTGCCAGGGTTGTCCGCCTGTTGGCGGAACTGGCTGCCTGTCGTCTTTGTGGAGCCCATGGGCTAAGAACGGCTTTTGCAGTTTAGAATTGTTGCAGTGAGGAGAGAGCGCTGCTCTGTTGCGACCCTGGAGAAGGAGGCGAAGTCTTGGTGTGCGCAGGTGAGGTTGGTCAGAACACGGACACGCTCTTTCCTTTCTCAGAGTCTGTGGCTGCTGTGGGCTGCAGAGGCAGCAGGGAGCACTGCGCAGACTCTGGCCAGCAGAGCCCACAGTCTTGTGTGTCTGCCAAGCCCACCCAACCCAGTAATTTTCCATGTCCACCTGTTCTAGGAATTATCTGAAATGGACACATAATTTATGTAGTCATATACATTTTTGTATATAGTTTCTCAGCAAGTCATGAGCCATCTTCCTTATTAGTCATCATAATTATTTGAGCTTATATCTGTATACTGGTTTGAAATGTAAGATAAGTTTTGTATCTATTATCTTGGTCCTTATCGCAGTGGTTCGTTTTGTGGAACTTTCACAAATCCAGGGATATGCGTGAGCTGACAAGCCAGCGTCTCTGCCCCAAGTCCCTCACTCACTTTACTGATAGCTGTCTAATCTCCCCTGGTAACATGGTCATTTTTATTCGGCAAGTCCTCTGTTTTTGGAACCGTACACTTTTCCTAGCTCTTTCCTTATTAATGAGTCTCAGTAAACATGTTTCTATAATTGAGTGATTAACATTTGTTTCTCTGGGAGGGAGGAGTATAGATGAAGCATGTTCCAGCAGAGACCCAGCTATGAGGCTAGACATGAGCTGCAGGAAGGAGCAGCTCCAGGGCAGGAGGCCGCGCCTGTCTTCACGAGCTGCCCACTGCTGTTCACTCAGCACTCGGTGGACGGTGCCTGCGCACCGAGCAGGGCAGGGACAGGTGTGCTCTGGGATCCGCCCCAGAGAAGCTGTGGCTATATCCAGGTAGCAAGGGACGAGCGAGTGGGCCGGTGTGTCACGGAGCGTTTCCAGGAAAGACTTGCTCTGGCTGCTGGGATACGAGGCCACCGTGGCCAGGGCTAGAATGAAGAACACCTAGGGAGTGGCCGGAGACCAGGGAGAAGAGATGTCATTTCAGAGAGTGGGCAGGACAGGGGGTAAGACAGGTCGGGACGCACCTGAGAATTCATGGCACTGTCTGTGGCTGGAGTGTGCCAGGTGTGAGGCCCAGACAGACGGGCAGGCGGGCGGGACAAAGCAGGAGGGGAGAGCTCAGGTCGGGCTCCTGATGCCCGAACATCGTTATAGCCCTGGAGAACACGGCGGCACAGGGCTTCTCTGCCTCTACAGGATGAGTAACCCAGGCGCCTCCCGGTCAGGTTCGTGTCAGTGACTGTCTGCTTCACAAATAAGTGCCCTGGTTTCTGTTGCAGTGAAGCAAATGGAAAAGGATTTGTGATTCTGAAACATAGTTTTGCCTCTGGGCTTTCACGAGGGAGGGGCAGGGTGCTAGCTCCCTAGGCTCGCTGGCACAGCCCCAGGTTCCCGGGACACCAGCTGTGCCTCTCAAGTTCCCAGCAAGCACACACCATGCCTCAGGCCACCAAGAACATGCTCTGACCACAGGAGGTCTGAGGCTGACCTTCCTGGTGTGACTTCTCCCATCCATTTGCAGCTATTTTGTGAAGACCGAGTGATATTTACAGCAGAGCTTTGGTGACTGTTAAATGGCAGGTGATGCCACGTGCTGTTCATGAAGTCCTGTCGTACTGGCAGCCTTCTTGGGGCTGAGGGTAGGTGTTACAGAATAGCTGTTACAGATCATGTGTGAGGTGCTCGGTGCATACTTGAAGCCTCTAGTTGCTGAGTGGTGACAGGAAGCAGAGGGGAGAGGGTCTGTCAGGCTGGGGCTTAAACACGTTGGAGAAGGAAAGTAACATCGAGCATAGTCCTCGTGGTAAATGAAGGATGTGGGGTACAGGAGTCCGGGGGGAGGAGCAAACGCAGGGGCCCTGATGTGGGCGGGACCTGCGTGTCAGGGCAGCAGCGGCTCCCTCGGACTGAATGAGAGTGTGGCCGGCACGTGAGGAGCAAGGTCAGGAGATGAGGCGGGAGATGCCCTGGGTCAGGAGAGATGGCGGGGCAGACTGGTCTTGTGGCCTACGGGCCAGGCTTTGGCTCTTGTCCTGAGAGGAGGCCACTAGAAAGACTGCGGAACCGTTCCGACTTCCCAGCTGGGAACCTGAGCCAGGTGGCTTTGGCTTGAGCCTGACTTTGCTGCTGATTTTTTTGTCATCTAGGGCATGCTGCTTAACCTGGGCCAGTTTCCTTTGTAAAATGAGGCTAGTTCCTGCCTTACTGGCAGGAGTTACAAGAACCTACACGAAGTTATACTTAGATATGTTCTGCCTGGCGCATTGAAATGCTAGGTTAGAATTGGTTAAAAACCAAAACTTTGTAAGTCCTGTAGCCTAGGGACCCAAATGGATATTTGTGCAGCAATATTTATAGCAGTAATATTCACAGTAGCCAAATGGTGGAAACAGCTAAGATGTCCATCAGCAGATGCGCAAACAAGCAGTGTTGTGTGTACGAGGGAGAGGGTCTGGTCCCTACCAGAAGTGACATTCCGACTCACGCACGGTGTGCATGCGTCCTGGAGACACTGTGCCAAGTGAAATAACCCGGACGTCACAGGACCACATCCCGCGGTCTGTCTCCGTGAGATACCTGGGGCAGGCAAATTCACAGAGACCGGGTCGGGTTACTAGGGCTGGGGGAGAGGAGGACGGCCTCGCTGGACACCGAGCTTTGTTTAGGAAAGAAGACCGTGTTCTGGGATGGATGGTGATGGACGTGCAATAAAGTGGATGCACTGACTGGCGCTGTACAGTTAGAGTAAAGTGGCACATTTAATGTAAGTCTCATCACAGTTCAGAAATGCAACCTGGCCTCTTCTGGGTGTGCTGTATGGGTGCTGTAATGTGTGCCATGCCAGAACCAGCCAGTTTGTCCCAAAGTCTGTTCCCTGCTTTAAAAATGTGTGTATCAGTGCTCGCTAACTGGCGTCAGTGGGGTCCGTGTGAAAGGAAGACGGTAGGCTGGTTGGCACAGGTCATGGGAACAACGGTTGCTTTTGTTGCTCATTTCTTGAAGTTGGATTATAATCACCAGCTCATCCTTTGTGGTTGCTTGTTAAATAGTTAATTCTTAAAAATACATATATTTACTGCCGGCGATTTAGCTCAGTGATTCTGGTGCCTGTCTTGCAAGAGCAAGGGCCTGGGTTCAATCTCCCAGTAACCACATACAATACTGGGTGTGGAGACTCACGCCCAGCAGCAGCCAGTACCACACATCACAGTGCCGGGCATGGTGGCTCACACCTGTAATCCCAGCACTCGGGAGGCAGAGGCAGGAGGATTGCTGTGATGTGAGTTGGAGGCTGAGCTCAGGGCCAGCCTGAACCACAAAGTGAGACCCTGTCTCAAAAAAAAAAAAAAAAAAAAAGAAAACCAAAATAAACATATATTTATTAAATGAGAGTTGCAGCATTTATCCTGTAGGATAGTTATGAGAATTAAATGAGTTGTTTCGTGAATGACTGAGTTAGTACTGATTGACATCGTGCAAATGCTTCATAAGTTATTGTTATTCTTTGCTATTAGCAGAGTTGGCCAGACAGATCAAGGTCTCTATACAAGTTTTCCATTAGAATGAACTTCCAAGTGCATATATTTGTAAAAATAATGTCTTACTGTTACAGCTGCCAAAGTGCTGGGCCTTTTAGAAATACAGATGCACAGGAATGAGTTGTGTTGCTGGTTTTCCTTACTTCTGAGACCGCGGTTGTCTCGGGTCCTCGCAGGCGAGACTTCCTGTGCGGCTCCAAGTGCCCGCGAGTGTTCCCAGCCTGTGCTGCAGCATGGACGGCTGCTGTGGGCAGGTACGCTGGCCTGATGAGCTTGGCTTTCAGCTTTCCAGAGAGGGTGTTTTCTGTCAGTCGGCATATAGAAATGACTTCTTTCTGACAATTCCACTGTTTTATTTTCATGGTTAGGAAATAGTTTCTCTTTTGTGAATCTCTCTCTTTCTTTTTTTTTTTTTTTTTAAGGTTTTTTGAGACAGGGTCTCGCTTTGTGGTTCAGGCTGGCCCTGAGCTCAGCCTCAAACTCACATCACAGCAATCCTCCTGCCTCTGCCTCCCGAGTGCTGGGATTACAGGCGTGAGCCACCACGCCCGGCACTGTGGTATGTGGTGCTGATTGCTGCTGGGCGTGAGTTTCCACGCCCTGTATGGTATGTGGTAACCGGGGATCGAACCTTGCGCTTGCAAGACAGGTGCTGGAACCACTGGGCTAACTCCCCGGTCCCTCTTTCTTTTTTTTTTTTAATAACAGAAGAAGGTGGTTGCTATTTATATACTACCACCAGCTAAGCACAGTGCGCAGGAATCATCTATATTTACATATCTTCCACTTTACAGGGGTAAAACATGAAAGCTCAGGGAAGTGTGACCTTTTACAGGGTCACAAACCAAGAGGCAACTCCTGGACCCTGAGCTTGAATCATGTGACCCCTCACAGTGGCCTTTCTTCTTTTTAAGGAGAAGACGTCTTTATTCCAGTGGCTCTTGTTTCCCAGAGTCGTAGCTGTATTTTACTCCATGTGGAACGGTGACATCAGTGCTTCTGCTTCCAGAAACGTCAGAGTTCTGCCTTTGCTGGAGGTCCCTCGATGGCTGTGCCTCGCCTTCTCACAGCTCTTACCCTCGGAGGGCAGCAGCCGCGGAGCTGCACGCCTGCGGCTGCTTCAGAGGGCCAGGGTCTCGAGTGACTGCCCTTGTCCTATCACTGCTGAGCTGCCGGTGAAGACCGGATGGAGTGACAACAGTGAGGGACACGAAAGGCAAAACACTGACTCCCTCCCAGATGGAGGAGGACCTGTTACCGGGAATCCTGGAGCTGTGGTCAGCTCTGACTGTTCCTTATCACACAGGAAGTGTCGTGGCAGAGGCAGGAGCATAGCCACAAGTGCATGACTGTGCGCATCACTTTGCATGGTGAGAAAGGGAATTAGAATTTGAGAGAGAGTGGCATGATTATTGAGATAAAGTTAAGCCAAATATTTATTTTGAAGACTGCTGCACACTTGACACAGTGGCAGTTTTAGTGCCACTTGTGTTGTAGTTCATCTCATCGCCGAGGGCCTGAAAGGTGTGTTTAGTGATAATTTTCCAGGTAACCAGAAGAGCAGTGTTTGAGGCAGAGGACCCGAGGGAGGGAGGGTGTTGGCGAGGCCACGAGAGACATGGCTGCTGGGAGCCGCTGCAAGGCCGTGTTTGCTCCAGGGGTGGAATTTTATCTAGAAGGTAACAGGAAGTGTTGCCTAGTGGTTGTAAGTAGGGATTGTTATTAAATCTTTATTTAATTACTTTTATAATTTAATTAAAAAATAAGCAATAAATTCACCTAATACAATGTTTAGAAGAGTTTGTGCGGTGAAAACTCTTCCTTTCTGGAGCAATAAATATTTCTGGTGTTTCATGTGCACATAGAACACTATATGCATGGACAGTAGCATGTTTATTTTCTATTTTTATCCGATGGCAGCACAATTACCCATTGGAAGTTAACATGCCCAAATATCCTCCTCCCTTTAAAGCTGTCCTACCTTTTTAGTTTCTACTTTAGTATTTTTGAGACAGGGTTCTACTTTCTTTGTAGTTTAGGCTGGCCCTGAATATACTATGTATCCCCGGCTGGCCTTGAACTTGTGGCCATGCTCCTGCCTCTGCCTCCGAAGTGCTGGGATTACAAGCCTGAGCCGCCTAAGACCCCTTCTTTTTTTTTTTTTTTTAATTATCTTTATTGGTACATTAAATATACACATCATGATTGCACTCCATAATTAAGACCCCTTCTTAAAAGAGCATTCCGTTGAGAAAGACTTGCAGACTTGTTTAGCGCGTTCACACTTAGCTTTTCACCTGGGAGATCCAGAGAGCATGTTCTGCGTTAGGGAATGAGTCAGGGTGAGAAGTGCCGTCCCAGGAGAGTCCAGCAACCTGTCCAGAGGATGTGCCCAGGACCTGTCCATAGAGGCGTCAAGGTCAAGAGGAATGCCTGGATTGGAAGGATGAATTTACAGGTCCTGAGTGAGGAGCTGGCGGTTAAAGCCACATTATAGGATGCGGCTTCCCAAGGAAGTGGGTGTATTGCTCAGAAAAGAGGGTGACAAAAATGGCTTCCTAACAATTCGACTGTATAGTGGGATTCTAGCTGGGCTAACGGAAGAAAGCAAGTCATTAAAAGGGCGTCTCATACTCATAGAATTTTTGAAAGATCAAGGTAAACTTTTGGAGGTTCTCTGTGATGAGGAACAGCACCCCGAAGCAGACTGCAGAACCAGTGAGGAATACACCGGCCACTCCTTGTATACGTCCATGCATACAGTGTTCTGTGTGCACGTGAAACACTCTCAGAAATACTGCTCTGGGGACCACGTTCACAACTGTCTTCTGCCGCCTCCGGAACCTGTGCTGAGGCTGTGCTTTAGCAAATGGGGACCCACACAGTTGGTACGTCTGTTACAATTCAGGGATGAGAAGACGAGTGTCTCAGTTCTGGGTGGGAGATAGTGACCAGCCAAGCAAAGGCAGATTAGATACAATGCAAAGGGCCAGAGGTTTATAATGCAGATGTAACAGCTGGAAGGTCATTGATACCGTAGAGTGGACATCTGATTGTAGATCTAGAAACAAGTCAGGGGTGAGGGCGCTGAGCCATGGTTTCTGGGAGAACTATTAGGAATTTGGCAGGAAAGCAAAGAGCCAGGTCGTTAAGGTGGGGAAAGTATTTGACATGTACCGAATGCAGGATCTGACACTAGAGGAAAAGGACTGGAGTCCGGGGAGACCTGATGTTTGGGAAAAGATGAAGGAAGGATATCAAACAAAAGCCAGAGAGCAGGCGGGATGAGGAGAAGGCGGAGCGAATGCAAAACGGGGTTCATCAGATTGCAGGATCCTGCTGTGCAAGGCTTCAGAAGGGAAGTGTTTTCCAGTGATGACGCAGGGTGAGGAAAACATCGGAGAATAGACTAATGGTTTTTCCACGGATATTAAAGCTCCTGAAGGTAACTGTAAGAGATGGGCCAGGAGCCAGCTGTGTAGATCTGGGAGATGCCAAGCAGGGACCATGAAGTTGGTGAACAAGATAATTAGCAAGGAGGTCGAGCCCACGTCCTAGCATATTTGTAAGACCGTCAATAGATGTTACCTGTCAGTAGTCAGATCGCAGTAAAGAGGTAGAATTGATAGATCTTGAAGGAGAGAAGTCTCTGGAGTGTCATATAGCACTTGCTGGGGAGATGCAAAGGTAGAGTTTGAAAGCTCCCTATTCTTAACAGCAGATATTTAGTGGAAAGAATGGGGAAAACTAGCATGAAGAGGAATCCAGGTTCTACCTTAAGCAAGAAGGTGGTTGGGATAATCCAGAGATTCCAGAGCCTGGAATCTCTCTCCGTGTGAAGGTGAGTTCCAGGGGACTAGGAGAGGCCAGTGAGGAGACAAGGAGAGTTCTATGGGATTGAAAACAGTAAAGCAAAAGTCTTAAAAGAGGCGACAGAGAGACGCATTTCCCGCAACTGCCCTGGTGCCCCCCTACCCGCCTGGCGCCTGGTGGAACTCACTGCTAATCTGCAAGACTGAGGCCTTCTTTTCCATAACTCAGTGTGTGTCTTTTGTATTTGTGATGGAAAAAAAACGGACTGGAGTGGAGAAGTGATAAACCTCCATAGATGAGCAAGTGAGGTGAAGAGAAGTGAAGCAAATGACTTGTCTGTGCTGGGCGATTAGGTGATGATAGCTTCACACAGGCGAATCTGATAATGGTTACGGGTCCATTTCATGTGAGCCGAGTTGGCACCGGTGTACAGAGTTTGTGAGTTCCCCAAAGCCTCCCCTCCAGCCGCTGCTGCTGCCTGTAGGGGGAAGCTTGCCGGCAGATTGTTGCTGTGCCTTTGTCCTGGTTGATCTGCCTTGCAGTTCTGGGTGCTTTCTGATTTCAAGGTTGTGATAAGCAGGGCTCTCTGGAACAATTTAAATGCGCAGTGGGTTTTGAATGTGAGGAGTCTCTGGGAGCACAGCCCTCTGCCATCTGTGCCGTCACATTCTTAGTGCACTAAGATTTGTTTTAAAGCTTAGAGTATTCTGTTTTATTTATCTCATCTACTGAACTTTAGGGAAGTAAAGAGAGAACCAAATTAATGGCTTGAAATGCTTTTAAACAGCTAGAATTCCAGCTGTTGAAGTAATAAAAAAAGAACTTATGCAACCACTGTGTAAGAGTATTTGTGCACTCATATAAATGACCCAGTGAAGAAGTTCTTTTATATTGTTACAGGGGCTCCATAAAATGAGGAAAAAGTCCCTAAAAGTCAGTTCAGAAAATGTTTGAGATCCTTTCTGAAGAGGCAGTATGTTATGTGGGCCTCTCAGCTGCCTAGAGCTGCCAAAATATGTGGCTGCAAACTGGGATTCGCACAGCAAAACCGTGTCTTTGGACAGTTTGGAGGGAAGAATTCTGAAACCAAGGAATCAGAGGGCCATGCAAAGAAACTTGTTGGCTTTGGTGTTGTCAGCAATCCTTGGCATTCCTTGGTTTCAAGATGCTCCAACTGTGTCTACACTGATGACGTGATGTTCTTCTTCTGTGTCTTATAAAGACGACTGCCCCAGTATAACCTTGGCTTTACTAAGTAGGCCACCATGACCATTTCCAGATAAAATCACATGTTGTGGATCTGAGAAGGGCGTTGATTTAGAAGGGGGATTTATTCAGTCCAATAAAGACATCTGGAATAAGAAAGAAGTGACCTCTTCCTTCAGGAAGATGTGCCTGGGGACATCAGTACAGGAAACTGTCACATAAGGTACTATGTTCAAGCAGCCGTAGGCCCAGAACACTGTGGACCCATGGAATCAGCATACGGTTGTGACTATGGGGGTGTCATTCAAGGCTTCGGGATGGAGGTAGTGACAAGCCGAAGGGTGCCCGGTACCCCAGCTAGCAGGAATGGGGTGGGCGCAGAGCCAGGCTTTCTGGGTGGAAGAGCCACACGAGCAGGCATGGGTGTATCTGTTCATCCACAGGTGGAGTTCCCAGAAGGCCGGAGGCCACGCGGCACCTGAGTAGGGATGCACTACGGGGCCGCATGCACTGCAGTGACCACTGGGAAGCAGTGGAGAGGGGTGATGTGAGAAGATCTGGAAGGCGACACCCTTGTTCTCATGAGGGGCTATAACAAGGGTGTCTGGAGAGCGGTGACCACTGCTGAGGGCTCAGCAGAGACAGAAGTGTTGCTTTGGGGTGAATCTGAGAGAGGAGGACGATGGGCAGGGATGCCCTTGGCCACGTGTTCTGCTTAAGAGGAGGTAGCTGTGCACGTGGTACTTGAGTTCGAGTCATCAGGAGTGCTCCTCGATGCCCCAGGTCTGCCCTCGATCGGGCAGTGGATGCTTTAATTCTGCTGTTGACAGTTACCTCTCAGCTCGTGGAGGAGGACATCCATTTACTGTCCATCTCCTGCACCTCATCGGACGGATTTTCTCAGGCTTTTCTGCATGGCAGGTTTTTGAGAAAAACAGGAGGAGGAGACCCGGGGAGAAACTGTGGCCATATCAGTGGTAGTCTTAATTCACACTAAGCATGTGGTTCCATGATCAAGAAAAATCTGTGGCAATTCTTGACTTAAGCCTTTGCTAGTGTATGCTAGACAAGACACAGCTATTTCAGTCCTAAGTTTTTTGGCTACAAAATGGTTTTATTTTCAAAGGGAGAAATAAATCTCATCTTTCTCCCTCTCACCTCACAGAAGTAATTTGTGTGGTAGCTTTCCTTGGGGTCCTCTGGGGACTGTGCTCGGCAGGGTGTCCGGTTCCTGGGTGGCGGGGTTCCCTTACCACCCTTCAGGAACCCAGGCTCCTTCGTGCTGCTCTCCGCGGTCTTGAGGATGGTGCCCCAACTGGCGGCGAAGGGCTGTGCCTCGGCCTACGAGTGACACGTATACCTTTCCTTGTGTTGATGGGTGCTCATCCGGGGGCCACCCTGATGGAAGGGACTGGAAACAGTTTGGCTGTGCTCCCAGGAAGAGGGACGGGCTTGGTGAACCTCCAGTTTACAGAGGAGCCTCTTATTTATGTCAGGAGACTTTTCTGTGTCTTGCTTCTGGCTGTCTCACAACTTGATCCTTGAGGTTGTCACTAAGAAGTTAGTGTACAAGAAATACAGTGACCTAAAAACTAATGTTTAGAAAAGTGAAAAGTCATTCAGTCCACCTGGTAAAGGACATCTTTCCTTACATTTTTGCTGTGCAAAGACAGAGTCTTGACTCAAAAATGTCTGTTTTGTTTGTTTTCTTGTCTATTTGCTTTGGGCATAGGAAAAAGTTAAGGGAAATGTTCTGTGCATATGTCTTGGGATCACCTTGGAATAGGACTTTTTGGTTTAAGTGGTGTAGCTTCTTTAATATGTTTCACTTTCTCTTGGAGATGAGAGTGTGGTATTGTGTTAGGAGGCTGAGAGGTCTACTCCATGTCGTTCATGAGGGGACAGGAGTGCTGAGAAGTAACTCAGTTGTCCAGATATGCGCTGAGGTGATGGCATAAGAGGTCTCAGTCCCCATGTGACAGAGTTCTACTCTGGTGATCTTTCTACCACGACCAGGCTGTTCCTGGAGAGCTGTCCGGTGGGAGCAGCCCCGGCCTGGCGGGGTGGTTGAATGGCAGCCGGGGAGGGCAGAGGCTGGACCTGGTGAGATGGAAGGGTCCTCAGAACACCTGGCTTCCTTGTTGGAGCATTATTATTTGATTGATGATGTCTGTGTAATACCTGACTAGGCAAGAATTTGTAACTCTCCTAAGGAAACAATCTTGATTATTTATTTGGCTGTTTTAATTTCAATTTTTAAACTGCATTTTCTTTTAAATGCTTTTTTCCTAATTGCAAAATAACACTACAGAAATTAAGTTACTATATACAAGTATAATAAAAATATATATGAAGGTAACAAAACTTGCCTAAATTTCCATAATTTGATATGCATTTTATATATATATATACATATATATATATATATATACACACACACACACACACACACACACACACACTTGTGTAGAATGGGTTGAGATTGTTCACTGTGAAATAAATATTATGCAACCTCTAAAATATTTCACACTATGCAATATGAAATATTAGGCATTCTTTAAAAGTTGTTTTAAAATAATGACATGGAAAGAGTCTCATAAATATTTGTGTACTTTGTATAACATAATACTAATGGCATTTGCTTATTTGCTTTTCAATGGAAATAGGAAAAAGCCAAAAGAGCTCTGCATTCCATATTTTTTTGGCAAAAAAATTCTAAGGTTTTAAAGGTTGCATACTACTGCATCTCGTGAAAATACATGAAATAATGGCTGAGGTGGGGAGCAGGAGGGCGCCTCTGTCCTTGGCTGTGATGCTGTTCCTCTCCTCCCAGGGCATCAGCAGTCTCTTCAGCTCTCTGAAAGTTGTCCGCTTGCTCCGTCTGGGGCGAGTGGCCCGCAAGCTGGACCACTACATTGAATATGGAGCCGCTGTGCTGGTGCTGCTGGTCTGTGTGTTCGGACTGGCTGCACACTGGATGGCCTGCATCTGGTACAGCATCGGGGACTACGAGATCTTCGACGAGGACACCAAGACCATCCGGAACAGCAGCTGGCTGTACCAGCTGGCGATGGACATTGGCACTCCGTACCAGTTTAATGGCTCTGGCTCGGGCAAGTGGGAAGGAGGCCCCAGTAAGAACTCTGTCTACATCTCCTCGTTGTATTTCACCATGACCAGCCTCACCAGTGTGGGCTTCGGGAACATTGCCCCGTCCACAGACATCGAGAAGATCTTCGCAGTGGCTATCATGATGATTGGCTGTAAGTACAACCGCGCGGGGTGGCCGTCCCTTCTATTTAAGTTGCTGTTCTTATCTGTACATGTTTGCAGTGCATATGGTTACTTTCATCATGGAGAGTTGGTACAAAATCATAATATATCATAATTCTTCTTTTTTAAAAAATCACATTTTCTCTCCCTCCACGTCTTGGCCTCCCTTTTTGCAAAAGGTCTGTCTCCGTTTCCTATTATCTGTTATTGTGCTCTGCTCATATTTCGTGCTTCTTGTATAAGAGAAGCTATATGATATCCAAGCGTGAGTGTCTCATTTATTTCACTTAGCATTATGGTCTCTCAGTGTATCTGTTTTCCCGCCAAGGACTCTGAGGGGCATACCTGCTGGCTGTGGCTCCTGTGCCAGCGGGATCAAGGTGTAATAACTTAGACTAAGGGGCAGAGTTGTTCACTAGCACCAGCTTTACAGTGTCCTGGGTAACTAAGGGCTGGTTGTGCACACCACCAAACAAATGGAGAAAATGCCAGAGGATAGAAAGTAGCAAACGAAGGCTATTCATAATTCTATCAGAAATAATACTAATAACGGTCTCTACTGCTTTCTGGTGCTTTGCCTTGTGTTTTCTGTGCGTATCTGAGCACATAGGCGCAGATTGTTAATGAAGTTAAAATGAGATATGTTCCACATCCATTTTGGTGAAGTGTTTCTAGCACAGTTAATCACGGAAGCCTTTTCATGTCAGGTTAGTTTTGTCTTTTAAATAAAAGATACGTAGTGTGATGTTTGATGTACATGGTGAAAAGGTTGTTTCAACAATGCAAATTAACATACTCATTTTCTCACCTAGTTAGTTACCTTTCTTCTTTTTCTTCCTTTTGGCAAGAGTTCTTGAGATCTGTCAGCAAATCTCCAAAGTTCAGTACAGGATTATTAACTGTGGTTGTGCTACTGTGTCGATTTAGCACAGCTGGGGTTCTGCTCAGCCTGGTGTGATATGAGAATAGGTATCGAGGGCCATGCAGAACATTTCCTTAATTACCTTCTACTTTAATATATATCAAAATGGTAATATTTTGATATATTGGGATAGATGAAATACTCCATTACCATTCATGTAGTTTCTTTTTTCTTTTAAAATATTGCTCCTAGGAAATTTTAAATCTTATTCCTAATGGACAACACTAATCTAGATTAAGCGTTTTGGATATATGCCTAATAGGTGAAAAATTTTCCGACTCAACAAAACACACAAAGGAAAAAAAAGGCTTTTGTTTAATAGGAGAAATTAGAATAACAAGTAGCTTTCCTGGATTACAAAACAGCCTATTCTTAGGCCGGCCTTTAAGTCTGGATCTTACTGACCTCGGTAGAGTCTGGAAGCTGCTGTGCATTGAGTGCACTCCGCTTACTCCAGCGAGTCCCAGATGTGGGGGCCTCC
>PVIR01018469.1:0-33344 GCA_004026965.1 Petromus typicus | reverse complement strand
AGGATGATAAGTAAAGTACTAGTGCCAATCCACCTGATATCTAACCCATGCACTCACCTCTCTCAGATACAGAAAATACCGGTTGGTTCTCAGTGTTGGAACTAAAAGATTCTTTCTTTTACATTTCTTTACCAAGAGATTCCCAGTTTCTTTTTGGCTTTGAAAATCCTCATGATCAGTCCTCCAACTAACATAGACCATGCTCCCATAAGGATTCAGACAGTCCTCACCTTTTTGGGCAAATACTTCCTCACAATTTGCATACTGTAGAGGATATACTTTCATTTGTCCCCTCAGAAGAGCTTTTCAGCTAAGGCATCCACGCTCTGCTAAAACTTTCTAGCAGACAAGAGTTATAAGGTTTCCAGACCTAAAGCACAACTTTACAGGCTTCAGGTAATATATCTCGGTCTTACTATACCTAAGGGAAACCAAAGGCTGGGGAAAGAAAACAATTAATACAATTCTTTTCCTTCTATAGCCTGAGATGCTGAAAAAGCTAAGGGGATTCCAAGGAGTTACAGGCTTTTGTCACCTTGAATATGGTAGAATTGTTAACCTTCTAACAGCTTATTTTAAAAGCCCAAAAGACAGATATCCATATTTGAACCTGGGAACTTGATTCCCATAAGGCACTGCAGAAGCTCATGCAAGCTTCTAAGTGTCCTGGCACTGAGCATTCCAGCAGGACACCATTTCAGTTTGTATGTCAATGAAAAGCAGGGCATAGGTTTGAGAGCACTTTGCAGGATCAGAGACCTGCCCAACAGCCAGTAGGGTATTTGAATCAGCAATTAGACATTATAGGAGAAGGATGACCTTTGTACCTTAGATCTATGACTGCAATAGCTCTCTTAGTGTCCTAGGCATCCAAGCTGACTGTAGGCAGAATTCTCATTAAACATACACCTCACAAAGTGACAGGACTTGTTTCTTTCAAAGAAACGTACGGGTATCAAACAATCAACTTTTAAAACACCAGGCTCTACTTCTAGAAGGACCAGCCACTCAAATAAAGATATGTTCTTCCTTAAACCCTCCCACCTGTCTACCAGAAAGGAAGAAATTGAGACTAGAAAGACATGCCTCGGAACAGTCAATTATCCATAGACGTGCAGCTAGATAAGACTTGTTAGACACACCCCTTACTGACTCTGATTTGACCTTCTTCTGCAATGACAGTTCCCTCATGGAACAGGGGACCAGAAAGGGTTAGGGTATGCAGTAGTTCTCTACCTCAGACACTTGCAAGTTCCTGACTTGCACCTAAGACTAGGGCTCAGTTAGCCAAACTTGGATTTCTGGCCAGGGCTTTACAGCTAGTAAAGGACAAAATGTCAATATTTATACTGATCCAAAGTAAGCTTTCTAATGCAGCTCACAGAAAGAAGAAATTATCTGACAACCAATGGATCTTTCATAAGTATCATGAAGAGATAGGTGAACTTCTGTCATCTGTCTCTATGCCCTCCAAAGTGGCTGTAATTCCCTGTAGAAGATACCAAGAGGAAGTTGTGAAGTATATGAAGATAATCAACTGGCTGATACAGCAGTAAAAGATACTGCTTGAGGGATCCCCCTCCCTTCTGGCACCCCTGACTTAGGAAGGTTCCCTTGATCTTACTTGACCCAAGTATTCTCAGTCAAAAATCAGACAAACTCTCTCCCATGAGTGTCAGCTCCTTGTATCAAGTTGGTTACAGTCAGATGATGATAAATTGTTCCTTCCTGGTGCAATCAATAGAAAATTATTATGTCTTTACACATCCTTTCACTTCAGGAGAGATAAGATGCACCAGATGGCCTGAAAAATATACGAAAGGACTTTCTCAGACAATACAACAGATAGTGAAGATGTGAGCTCTACCAAGAGAACAATCCTTGGATGTGAGGGTCGTCTGTCTCTGTGACATCTGACATCCTAGTGGTCACCAAGGTTGATTCAGCTGGTTGGGCTGACTAGGCAAGTGTTCCTTGAGAAATGATCCCCAGATCTGGACTTCCTAAGAGTTTACAGGGTGATAATAGTCCTTCTTTTAAACCTACAGTCATGCAGGCTGTCTCCCAGGTACTGGGCATTCTTCATCACTTTCTCTGTGCCTGGAGGTCACAATCATCAGGAAAAGTTAAAAAAAAAATGAACAAAGTCCTAAAGAGATATCTTTGCAAATGTGTCAGAAAACTGGTAAAGACTATTTCCCTAAGACTAACTTGAGGACCATACACCATGACCTTGTCAACCCCATCAGGTGTCAAGATCAAGATCGCTAGCCTGGACTCCTGGATACATCACACCCAACTCAAGCCCTGAGAATGAAAAACCATTGTGGAGTGTAAACCAACACCCTAATATACCTGTAAAGCCTTAAGACTTAAAATTTTCATTCAAAAAGAAAACAAAGCCATCAGGAAGTAATCTAAGATGTGACTCTCAGCCCTTTCACTCATCATCTCACCATTCAAAGGACAGTTCCCTCCCTTTCTGAGGTGAACACAAGAATATGTAGTCATTACAACAAATGTCCTACATGGCCTACTCCCCTTGTCAAGTACATCAAGGCTTCCTTGGTAGGTTTTCCACTTCAAGGAGATGATTAAAATAGGCTACAAGGCTATGTTAAAGAGACACAAAAGAGTTCAGTAGTTCATAGTTCAGTTCACCATTACAAGATAACTGAGTGGACTATAAACCACACTCTTAATGTCCCTAGTCCTAATTGAATTTTTTCTATCAATGCTGCTGAAGCCTCTCTAAAAGTGCTAGTAAAATCTCTATTAAATGGAAAGATCTTATCATAAAGGGAAAAAAAACCCCACAGATATCAAGATGGCCATTTCCAGATGAAGGATGATTGTATATTGTTAACCTGCACTACAGAACACCTTAGTACAAAGGGGTCATTATGTTCAAAGCAGAAAAATCACTCCTAGTCTTGTTGGTTTACTGAATACTTGGAATTGATACTCCCCAAGCAATGTATATACAACATAACTTTACAGTCTGAAGATTGGTTTAGAATAAACTGGTTTACTCACCCTAGAATTAGAGGGGAAGCAGTCATTGGTCCTGTGGAACCAACTTGTGGCCCTGGCTACCCCATAGGTGGATAGGGGGATGGCCTCATAGATTTGTGTGAATATAAAGCAGGAGTCCAGAAACCTGCAAACATATCCTGCCTGTGATATCCACGGCGTAGGCGTGTGCTTCACTGGTATGAACACTTGGTTTCTCTCTTTATCCCTCCTCTAAGATTAGAACGTGTCATACAACACATTGAGGCCTTAACTAATTATATGCAGTGGGCCTTACGTGACACGACAACTGGTGTCCTGATCCTTCTGCTAATATCTCAGTAGCTATTCAACATATTAAGCAATAAGTTAATGCCGTGTTAGTCTCTGAAATCCCCTGGACCTTCTCCTTTTTCTCTTTGTGGGAGGCCATTACTGGTCTTCTCAGTGGAAACATTCGTTGTCTACATTCATAACAATCTTGTTGATAATATTTTGCCTGTGCATTTTTCACATTTATTTTTTGTGCTGTCTCCTCCAGACCTAAGGCTATACATCTACTGAAGGTAATAATACCTGGCATTCATTCTGGTCCTTTAGACTGTATATGGTGACTCTGACTGCCAAATACAACTATGGCCCTCTTCTCCCACAACGTACCCAGAACAGGCTTTGCTCTTTACTCCCTAACAACAGTTAGTGGTACTTCTCCACAAGAGGAAATACTGTAGGCAGCTAAATTAATTAGACATCTTGTAGCCAGTTGGACTGGCCTGACCATCTAGAAAGTCAATACAAAATTAAGACACATTTACTGAAAACCAGGATTTGGGGGGGGGAGGGGCAACTACTACACTCACATACTTCCTCCATGTAAAGTCCTAGGTGGGGATTAAAACCTTTCTACCCCATCCTTTCCTAGAAATCCTAGCTCAGTTCATACATGCTTGTGATATGAATTTTTTCCCTATTTGATCCCTATTTAATCAATATTACATAAATGACTACACTTGTAATCTTACTGCTTACAGTTTTCTCTCTTGGTTTCCCCCTAGATCTCATTAGTTGACTATAATTTTGTTCCACTTTGTACCTGCCTCACTTCATAGCTTTACATCATTTTAAAAAACCTGAAAAATGGGATCTTGGAAAGCCCACTTTCCAGGTGTCCCCTCCCATCCCTCTCAGGCAGGAGCTGTCTTTCCCTCCATACATACTCCCTGCTTTTAACCCCTGTTGTTCCTAGAATCCCTTCTTTAATTTTAGAAAATATGAACATGATGTTTGGAATATCTAGCAGATGGAGAGTCGTAATTGTTCCCTTATTTAGATTATTTCCCTTATTTAGGTTATTTGGAGGTCCACATAGAATAGGTCCTACATCAGTAAGTTGAAGAACACGGAATTTGAGCCCAGGCACATCAGAATCCCCAAACAGCATTGATAATGTTGTTTATTAAGGAGTTTTTTTGGAAAATACAATAATTAAAACCCAAAAGAAGGGGAAAACTCATAAACATAGAATTAGCTAAGTTTACTATTAAGCAAAACCAAATAAACTAAATCAAACCAAAAAAAATCAGCATTTAAAGAAAGACCAAAATATAAAATACATCTTGGGAAATAGGAAGAAAACGTTCAAGTGAGAAGATGAATGAAGTAGGAGGAAAAGGAAAGGAAGGGAAAAGAGTATAGCAAGAAAAATGCAAACAAAGTTTTTTTAAATAAGGAAGAGAAGAGGGGTTGAAGGGAGGGGAGGGGAATTGGGAAAAATAATTATAGTGTGCAGGTATAAATTCACTATGATGAATGTGATCATTATGTCTATCTAAAATATACTAATAAATTAAAATTTTAAAAATTAAAGACTATAAAATAGATAAAATAGTAATAAGAAGCATATGATAAGATAAAAAGAATCACTTGAGAATGTGGACTAGACTTGCAGCGAACAAAACCAAATAATGTCACTTTTGCTTTGTTTTGTTTTCAGTAACTGCAAATAAAGGTGACAAAGAGAAAATAAAAACAAAAATCCCTCTACTTTTGCAGACAGGCATAATGGATATTTGGATTTATTCATATGGATTTAAAGCTATCATTTATCATCATATTTTTAGTGAAAGATCAGCAATTAATTAAATTTGTATCAATAACTGTGTTGAGTTTACTCTGACATCCTGTTTTCCCTAATTCTTGGTCAGATTAATCTATTCTTTGTAATATTTGATCGGTACTTCCTACAGTTGTTCTTGGCAGGATCTGTAACAAATACAATCAGCTTCCTTCTTCAACATTTCCCAGGAAGGGTTGGTCAACTTCAGTTATACACAATTCTCAACTATAAATAGCTCTCAGTTTGAGTCTACTTGGCAATAGAAAATTCTGTGGCAAACATGTGTGTGCATGTGTATATGTGTGTGTGTGTATGTGTGCGTGTGTGTGTGTGTGATACTGCACTTCTTTTGACAAGTTTGGTCCATATCCTTAAATAAGTGACAGTTGCTTTAAAAAAAAAAAAGTCATGAAAACAAGGCCAGGGATGTAGTTCAGTAGCACCATGCCTGCTTCACAAGTGCAATGTCCTGAGTTCAATCCTTGACACAAAAATAAGTAAAGTTACAAAAATATACTGTATCTGTAATTGTCCACAGTTAAATGGAACACATGAGTAAATAGAAGAGGGGAGGGGCCTCCCAATCAATAAATTGTAGAACAGACCAGAAAATAGCTCAGAGCAAATATTTCTAAGTCAGACTGTGTTCACTACAGTTACCTTCTCTGAGGATGCATCCGTGTATCTCTCCACTCAGGGACATGGGTGCTGACTTTAGAGCCAATAAACAGTTTCAGACAGAAGGCTTTCCAAGCATTACCAACATACATCCTCCTTTCCATGTTCATTTGTCAACCCCACCCCATCACACTGGCCTATAGGGGAGGAGGAGGAAGAAGTTTGTTCAGGTTAAAGGGTTACAAAAGAACAAGTTTCCTTTGAATACAACATGGCAGGCAGGGCCAACTAGGAAATGATGCTGGCAGCTTTCCTCATAAGGCCAGACACACCCGAGAGCTGACAGCCTGGGAGAAGAGAAATCATCAGAGGCCCTTGGAGAGCAGTAATATCCACAGAGCCTCCTGTCTCCTTCCTGTGTTCTTTGCCCTGGATATTAGGGCCTGTACTAGGACAGTGAATAAGAAAGTTCCTCTGTCTTTCGGGCCAGCCCCACACGACACGTTGGACAAGTTATTATGATGCCTCTTGATACACCTCTGGAGAGGTAGAAGGGTTCACAAGTTTGCTTTGGCTTGATTTTTATGAGTCAAGAATAAAGTATTTTTTTCTATTCTAAATGAGTAATAGTCCCATTTAATACTTTAATCATAATCCAGAGCTATAAAGCTCAAAAGATGATGACCAAATGAAGATAGGAAAAAAGTGTACATTTAATAAGCCACAAATGTAACAGAAAAATTTATAATACTGTTTTATAAACTTTTAAAAATAATAAAGTAAGTAATAAACCTAGTTTTCATTCTAGCTTCTTAGTGTCTAACTAGAGTAACATAGGACAAGTTGGTTACCTTTTTTAAACATTCATTTTCTTTATCCCTGAAATGCAGGTGGTGATATCAATCTCAAAGTGCTTCTAAGAGAGCACTTACTCTATGCCATACACTTGACAGACGTTCTGTCTATCAAGTGTATGGCATAAAGTGTTATGCCTTAAATATCTAGACGTCTCCTGAAAGCCTCATAGTAAGGCTTTTGGTAGTGACCCCCAACCCCTTCTGAATGACAGGAAACTCCAGTTTTGAAGAGGGTTGAGTTCAATCTCTGACCATTAAGGAGACTTGAACTTTAATGTTAGGTTTGCCTAAGTTCCAGAACATGTATGCTAAGAGGGTATCCTTCAGGCCCAGGTAGTCAATGTCCTCAAATACAGGAAGGGGAAATCAGGAGTTCTGGTGCATTTCCATATGTTCTCTTTGCCCAGAAACCTTGGAATATGACTTCTTTCTTTGTGTTGCTGCTTTATATCTCACAAGAGAAACTACAGATAATCTAAATTAGGTTATCCACCTCCAAGTTATCATTTCCACAGTTATAGTAGGGTGTTGCAGGGCAGGTGCAGGAAGGGGAAAAATGAGAATCAAGTTGTGTCATATTCCAGTACAAACTCTCAATGTTGAATGCAATGATGATGTGTATTCATAATGTACAAATAAAGACTTGAATTTAAAAAAAAAAAACAAAAAACAAGAGCTTTAACCAATATCTAGAATCACGAGACCCTTGATTAACATTTTGGTATAGAAGGGAATCACCAGTAAAAAACAATAAATCTTTGGCAAGATAAGCTGGTTTCTCTTCCCCTTGGAAGAGTTATATGTGTTTAGAAGTATACTTAATTGCCCTGATATGATCTTTCCTCTTGTTGGCCTACTGTTGATATTCTGTGGACTTAGATTCGAGGGCTCCCAGGTAACGATATATAGCCTTTCCAACAGACAGAAAATTTTAACTCTCCATCAATTAGCCTTTCTATCTCTCCTTAAGTCTCCAAAAGATAGAGCTTACTAAAAATGTCTTGCCTATCGGTAATAACTTAAACAAGCTTCTCAGAACTGTAGTGGCACCACTGTGGGCCAGATTCTAGACCCTCTGTCTCAGCTTTTGGAGTAGCTCCTGTGGCAGAGCTCCTCACAAGAGAGGGCTGAGCCAAAGAGCCGGGGGATATCTTGTCCTATGCATCAGATGCCATATCCCACCACCCTGGTGGAAGGGCAACCTGGCTACCCAAGTCTCAGGCAGCAGAGGCCACTTTTCACCAGTCCAGAGTAAAGGGGACACAACATCCAAGTCCATTTTTCTTGCCTCACACATACAGAGGCCAAAAAGTCTATCATATCTTCCCAGTCACCATCAGAATATCTACTTGAACACTAGGCAAAATGACAACCCCAGACTCCTAGGAGAAATGTTCTCATCTTTTATTTTATGGAGGCTTCCAATTTGAATGGATATTTTGTTTGATTGATATTCTTAAAATATTTCTTGTGATTTATAAATTCCTAGACTACAATTACAGTTAATTTGTTCTTCTGCAGCTTCAATAAAGATAAGATACTTTTTGAGGCCACTCAGAGAGTACTTGGTAGCCACGCAAATTTAAAAAATGCAACAGTTTGAGACCAAAAAAGTAAAATAAGATTAAGTTAAATTTTAAAAAAGAAACTTTAAGATCCAACTAGCAACAGCCCACCTCTCCTCTCTAATTTAACTGGCACTTTCAAACAAAGGCTTTAATTCTCATTTCTGAGATTAATACTGGACATGACTTTTTCCCAAAGTATCATGCTGCTCCTAATTTCCAGGTTTTTTTCCATGTAATTTTTTTATAATTGCTGTCTATTAACATTCTTCACAGACTTAGCTTCTAACACAACCATGATTGGTTAAAAAAAATATAGCTCCCTGGTCATCTTATCTATTTAAAAGTGTTTAATATCTAGACAACATCATAAAGCTAACCCTAACGTTCCCATTACATTGTTGAGATAGCTAATCTTTCTTGGTGTTCAACCACTGAGGTTTTTAGAGGCCATAAGTAAAAAAAAAAAATTTAATTGAAACAACAGCCAGCATTTTGTCCCTGGTTCACCAAAGTCATCAAGGACCCAGGACAATAGGGGTCTGTCCTCCAAGATCCTACAGCATTGGTATATCATTCAACCTACTGAGCAAGGAGATTGTTGCATCCCACAAAACAAAAATCAACCACATACAGTGTGCTAAAGAAGAAGAGTACTAGAGAGAGAAATATTTCTGCTGTTTCTACTAGAAGTTACATGGTCAAGCAAGACCATGACCCATCCTAGGGGCTGACTCTGACAGAGGAGTGATGAGGCTCTACATATTGTCCCACAAGTCATCCCTGGAGAGCCTTAACTGACTTTGGTATCTGGCAAAAGATTAATCTTGATCAAGACCGGTCTCACTTTAGCTTGATCTCAAACACTCAGCAGAAAAATAATATAAATCTCACTTTATCTTCACCTTAAACACATGGCAAAACAAAGTGTAATCAAATATAGAAAAGTTGTGATAATATATACTAGACATATGAGAAGGCCCCAGATGCTGACCCTACTGGCAGTTTCCAGTCACAAGGGTAGATCTGAGAGCCAGCTAGCTGCTGTTGTCCTTACAGTCCTAGTGCTCACGCTTTGGTCACAGGTACTAATCTCTTGGTGAAGTAAGTTTGTTCTCTCCCAGGGGCTACCAAACTCCAAGTGATCATGCAGGCAGTCTTCCAGATAGAGTCAGTCATCTCAGTCCTTTTAATTTGACCCATACAAACAACTGCCAGATGGACATCATTCATTGTCCCATTCAATGCCCTCTTTCAACCACAAATAGCCAAATAAGTCACTCCTAGGAGGGGAGATGGGGATTTAGCTCAGTGGTTCCATGAATGCTTTGCAAGCACAAGGCTCTGAGTTTAATCCCTGTTCCTGGGTACGGGGTGGGGGACAGGAGACATGGGCACCGTGTCACAACAAACAACCAAACTGACACCTGCAGTTTCACACTTGTGTTTGTACAGCAGCAATTCTATGAAAATGCAGCTGTTCCTACAGTTAAAAGCTACCATGGAGCTACCAGCCTCCTTTCACGATAGTCACTTAAATCTTTGCTCCTCACCCAACATCACCTGTCTTCATATTGCCCCTAACCAGATATAAGCAGCTAAAGCAATCATCACCCTGCCCTGAAGTAGGATAACTGAGTCAAAGGGGGAATGTTGGGGCAAATTAGAGGGCCACAGACAAAAAACCCAGGGAAAGATCTAGATGGCTGACAACAGTAAAATCACTGTTTATCTGAAGCCAGCATTATCACATACATATCTATGGCTGATGATTGCTGATGATTTATCTATGTAGTATGTTTGTAAAAACTGGTACTCTACTATATCTTCATGAAAATGTTATACTTACTGTATGCTTAAGAAATCACCCACTGACCTTGTCTCCTTTCCAGTCACTCCCTTTCCTGACCGACCTCACCCACACTAATCAACAAGATGATTCACCCCTAAAAGTATAGGTACCGATCAAATGCACTTGGCATCTGAAATGGGATACCCCCTCTCTTGTAGCATCACTCTGCTGCTAAGACAGCTTCTCTGCACTTGTCACACTTTAAATAAACCTTTGCTTAGCACTGTATCAGCCTTGACTCCTCTGCTTTCTGCTGAGTCCCACTACTTTCTTCACTAGAGTGAGGACTCAAGAGAAACAGAGTCATTATAGGGGCTCTTAGCTTCCCCTTTTCAGATACTTTCACCTGATGCAACACTGGTATATAATACAATATCACAATGAACAATATGAGATATACCAGAGTATTTAAGGAATCAATATATAGTTTCAGTTATTTAATTATGATTGTTAGAAAAAAATGGATAAGTGAGATTTTCCATCAAGCAACTCCTTTCCATTTTTAGAACCTTTCCTTTCTAGAACTTGTATTCTCTTTTGCAAGAAGTTTAGTTGAGATTAATTATATAAAAATCTTAATTAATTTTTCACACATAAAAATAACCTAAGGTGTACACTTGATATATTTTAGGTGCTCCAAATAAGATCCTAGTAGCCTCTGAGAATTAACACAAACTCTACTTCAAAAATTGAAAAATAAAAAATAACTCAATAAGAGTTCATAGAAGAATTAGTCTCTTCTTCCAAAATTTTTATAAATCTATAACAATTTGCTTGTACCTTGGACCACCATAATAATTGTATAACTATTATACACTGATACATTTTTTAGTACTTACTCAAAATTTTTTTTTTTTTTAGGTTTTTTTGAGACAGGGTTTCACTTTGTGGTTTAGGCTGGCCCTGAGCTCAGCCTCAAACTCACATCACAGCAATCCTCCTGCCTCTGCCTCCCGAGTGCTGGGATTACAGGCGTGAGCCACCACGCCCGGCACTGTGGTATGTGGTACTGGTTGCTGCTGGGTGTGGGTCTCCATGCCCAGTATTGTTATGTGGTTACTGGGGAATCGAACCCGGGCCCTTGCGCTTGCAAGACAGGCGCCGGAACCACTGAGCTAACTCCCCGGCCCCCTTACTCAAAATTTTAAAACATCAAAAAGTTATGAAGTAGAGCTTGGGACACAGAGCAGTGGCATCATGTCTGTGTGGCAAATGCAGGGTCCTAAATTTGATCCTTGATGCCAGAAAAAAAATATGAGGTAAACAGGTGTTCCTGATATCTCTATTATGCCATCTCACCATAAAACTCTACCAAACACACACACACACACACACACACACACACACACACACACGATAGAGAGAGAGAGAGAGAGAAGAAACAAAGAGAAAAAGAAAAGAATGCAGATCTTCCTTTTCTCACAAATTGAAATTTTATAGAGAAAAATAATAACATATCAGACTTTCTAAATTTACCTTTTACCTTTGGGGTAGTTGATGAAAACATTAACATTTCTAAAGATAGTTTCATATGGCTCATGAATCAGGTTCCTCTTGTCCTTCTCATAAAATAGAGGATGTTACTTGCTCTCTCTTTTGAAGTTATTTTTTAATTAATTACATTTATAGGTACAGTTTAGATGTACATAATGATCACTTTCATATGGAATTTGTACTTCTACATAATATACATCTATTTTTATTTTTCCCATTTCCTTACCTTCCCTTCAAGCCCTCTTCCCTTCTAATTTACAAAAGCTTTGCTTTCATTTTATCTTTCTTTTCTCTTCATGTTTCATTTTCACAGTATTGGCACCGTCTACACTTCCATCAACAGTGGTGAAAGGCTCCTTTTGCCCACAGCCCTGCTAGCACGTGTTATTGGTTGATTTCTTTCTTTCTTTTGGGGGGCAACAGGGTCTAGCTTTTTTATTTATTTATTTATTTATTTATTTATTTATTTATTTATTTATTTATTTTATAGTTCGGGCTGGTCCTGTGCTCAGCCTTGAACTCACAGCAATCCTCCTGCCTCTGCCTGGAGGATTGCTGGAATTACAGATGTGAGCCACCATGCCCGGCACTTGTAGTATGTGGTTCTGAATGCTGGTGAGTGTGAGTCTCCACACCCGACATTGTTGTATGTGTTTACCTGCTCTTGCACTTGCAAAGCAGGTGCCAGAACCACTGAGCTAAATCCCGAGACCTGACTGATTTCTTTCTGTAGTGAGTGGAACTGCAGGGTTGCTTTCTCAAGTGACCAGTGATGTTGAACATTTTTCATGTTTATTTGCTGCTTCTACTTCATCTGAGAAAAGTCTGTTCATTTCAGATGACCATTTTTGATTGTGTCTTTAAATTTGGGTGAGTCTGATTTTTTACATATTCTAAATAGTAGTCCTTTGTCTTAGGAAAGCTGGTAAGAATTTTTTCCTACATTGCTAGTTGTCTCTTCACTCTGTTGGTAGTTTCCTTGCTGTGCAGAAGGTTTTTTTTTTTTTTTTTTTTTTTTTTTTTTTTTAGTAAGATAAGTTGTTCTTTGTTCTAGCTCCCATGCTCTTAAGGTTTTGTTTGTAAAGTCTTCCCTTATTTATCTGTGTCTTCCAGGGTTTTACTTATCTTCTAGCAGGATTAGTGTATCTATTTTAATATTTAGATCTTTGATCCATTTTGATTTTAGTTTAGTGCATGGTGAAAGATGTGGGCCTAGATTAAACCATTGGCAAGTAAACACAGTTCTTCCAGCACCATATACAAAAGAGGCTTTCTTCCAGGCCGGATGTTTAGTTCTTTTGTCAAAGATGAAGTGACTGGGCATGTCTGCAGTTGTTCCTGCACCTTCTAACTTGTTCCACTGATCCTTGGGTCTGTTTCTTTGTAGTATCATGCTGTTTTTTTCACAACTTTGTAGTGTAGTTTCAGGTTGGAGATTGTGATACCCTGTGTCTTGTATTTGTTACCTGCAATTGCTTTTGCTATTCTGGGCCTCTGCTTCCAAATGAATTTGTGTATTGTTTTCCTAGTTCTATGAAATATGCCAATGGAATTTCAAATTGGCTTGCACTCAGTTTATATAGCAGTTTGGGAAGGAGGGTCATTTTCACTATATCAGTTATTTCTGCCCAAGAACAAAGGATATCTTTCCATTTTCTTATATCTTTGTCTTATTTTAGAGTGCTGTAATTTTCAAAGTAGGAGTCTTTTATTTGTTTTATTATATAGATTCTTAGGTATTTTCTTATATTTGAGTATTATTGTGAAAGGAGTTATTTCCTCAGTTCCTCTCTCAATGAGTCTGCTCTTCATGTACGGGAATGCCATTGATTTTTGAATGTTGACCTTGTATCTGGCTACTCTACTAAATGTGATTAGAAGTCCAGAAGACTTTCAGTGGCATTTGGGGGGTCCCCTGTATAGAGTATCATGTCATCCAAAAACAATGACGATTTAACTTTTTCCTCCCTAAGTATTCCTCTTATTTTTTCTCTTGTCTAATTACCTGGCTAATGCAAATACTGTTTTTTTCCAAAACTTTGCAGAAGTGATGATAATGAAAATGAAAACATTTCATTTTTTTTGACCCCTTAGTATGGTTTTGGTTGTTGGTTTTCCATAGATAGCTTTTATCAGGTTGAAATAAAGACGATCTGTAGGGTTTTTTTTTTTTTTTTTTTAATCATGAATGGGAATTGGATTTTGTCACTTTTTTTTTTTTTTTTGCATTACTGAGATGATTGTGTGGTTTTTGCTCTTGACTCTGTTAATATAGTGTATTACATTTATTGATTTACATATGTGGAAGCAACCTTTTATTCCTGGAAAGAATCCCACTTGGTCAGGGTATATGATCTTATCTTCTATATTCCATTTGCTGGTATCTTATTGAGGATTTTCATGTTTATGTTCATTAGGGACCAAGAGCCCTTTAAATTTGGGAGAATGCAGAAAGACAGACTTAAGTAGAGATTTGAAGGTACTGTTCTACTGACTTTAAAAATGGAAGAAAGAACCTTTGGCTAAGGACTGCATTTAGCTGCAAAAGCTGGGAAAGGCATGGAAACAATCAGAGTCCCCACAAATAATGCAATGCTGCTGACACACTGATGATTTTAGTTCAGACTTCCAAACTCCACAACAATGAGATATTACTTTTGATCATTAGGTTGGTGATAATCTCTTCCAAAAGCAGTAGAAAAGTAATACAAAACCCAAAATGAGAATGTATTTCCAGAAAAAAATTCATGATGGCATTATTGAGACAATTATGGTTCTAAAGATAATAGGAAAGAAACTATGATAAATGTGAAGATTAAATATATACAAACATATCAGTCTACACAGGAGTTCAACAAATAAAAACATTCCTTTTAGAACTAGAAGTAATGATATGAAAATCAGCATCCTGCTCTGAGAAAGACAGGGGAAAAGTTCATAACCAATGGTATTAATAGGCCAGAGATTTGGCTCAGTGGTTTTGACACCTGTCTTGTAAGGGCCTGGGTTCTTCCAGGTACCAACAATGCTGGGCATGGTGATTCACGCTCACCAGCAATCAGCACCACATTCCACAGTGCCGAACAGCAGGCATGGTGGCTCATGCCTGTAACCCCAGAACTCAGGAGGCAGAGGCAGGAGGATTGCTGAGTTCGAGGTTGAGTTTAGGACCAGCCTGATCTACAGTGAGACTTTGTCTCAAAAAAAGGGGGGGGGCCAGGGATTTAGCTCAGTGGTTCCGGAACCTGTCTTGCAAGCACAAGGACCCGGGTTCGATTCCCGGTAACCACATACAATACTGGGTGTGGAGACTCACACCCAGCAGCAACCAGTACCACATTCCACAGTGCTGGGCGTGGTGGTTCATGCCTATAATCCCAGCACTTGGGAGGCAGAGGCAGGAGGATTGCTGTGATGTGAGTTTGAGGCTGACCTCAGGGCCAGCCTGAACTACAAAGTGAGACCCTGTCTCAAAAAACCTAAAAAAAAAAGTTCTAAAACAAAACAATGGTATTTTCTCTTCACAGATGAGCTGAGTCACTAACCTGAAGCATGAACATATCTTCAGTCATTAGGCAGAATCCAGAGTTTCATAAAGAGAAATGGATGTCCCTACCTGCAGTCAATTCCTTCTTTGTCTTTCAGGTACTTCAATCACTTACATTAAGTGGAAGAAATGATTTTTGTACATGAAGGAATTGATTCCAATTACACAGCATTTAAAATATGAATGATGAGGCCAAGTACTAGTTCTGAAGAAAGGACTGAAGATTATTCCCGAGTCATTGCTGTAAGTGCCACTGCTTCCATATCTGAGATATGTGCTTTTCTTCTTGAAATCCATGGATATTTGATAACACAGCAGTGACTACATACGTTAATATTTTTCTCTCAAAGCCTAAGATTGTCTAGATTCTATATTTTTGAACACTTTGCTAGAGAAAAGATTTTGTGGTGGACACTATAAGAATTTCAAAACACTGAAAGAAAAGACAAAGAGTAGCTAGATATAGAATGGTCTGGTGTTGGTAGTGAGGGATTGTGAGCTGAAGAGTGTTAGCAGGAAAAACAGTATTTGCTTAATACAGTGCCATTAAACAGCAAATTGCATCCCTTTTCATAGTCTTATCCTGTATCTTTGCCCTTTGCCAAGTTATTTAGAACTAGTACTGAGCACTGTTAGCCTTGTGTTCTCCTTGTAGCTACTCTGAGCAGTCTCTTACCCAGACAGATCTATTTTCTATCTTCACATTTCATGTGTTATGATTCTCTCATTCCTATGCTTCTACTTCCAGCTATTTTTCCCCAAAAGAAGTTCACAAACTAATACATGGACAACGTTTCATGTAAACAATCCTGGAATTTTTCTTCTTCCACAAAGGAAACATGGTTCTGATGACTCAGCCTCCTTGGCACACACCCACTGACTCAATGATTGCTTCCTCTGTCAGGACCAAGTCAGTTCCAGGAATATATGCTGAAAGGTGGAAATGAAGGTGGGATGTGAGAATTAAGACCAAGAAATGGACTGTGGTTAAATTAATCTTCCAAACAGATAAAAAAAATTCTGGAAATTTTTAGCAAACAAAATTGTTCAAGTAGCACGGGTATTGTCTACTGATGGAAAAGGAAAAGAAAAGTCAAAGAGCTAGTTCTGGGGTTAATAAAAATGATCAACTTTAATAAATTTGAAAAGTACAGTTGGAAATGTTTATCAGTGTAAACACCAGCC
Source organism: Petromus typicus (assembly GCA_004026965.1). NCBI lineage: Eukaryota > Metazoa > Chordata > Mammalia > Rodentia > Petromuridae > Petromus > Petromus typicus. Next base: position 17,098 of record PVIR01018469.1, on the reverse strand, counting down.
TTAGCTTGCATGGGGCCCTGGATTCCATGTTTAGCACTAGAAAGAAAAGACACAAACTTTAAAGCATATTTCCATCTTTTTATACTTTCATTTTTATTAGTAATGGATATTTGATCTGGGCTCCTGTGAATGATGCTTTATACACCTAAGCCTTATGGGTCAAAGAGTTATATACCAAGTTATCTGGTTTGCATAATTTTATCAGATGTTACCATTTTTATCATTAAAATATTACATCCTGAGAACTTTAGTCTTTATCAAACTGAGATGATCAGTTAGCCTCAGTCGTTAATGACTAACAAAGGTGCTGTGAAATTATATTGCTTGAGACTGGTAAGCTACCGATAAGCTCGTGGTTTTTGGTAAAGCTCTTGGTTCTCCTAAGAAAGCCTGTAGAGAATGAAGGAGAAACTATGATGAAACTTGCCCTTCAGTGGTATTTATTGAGATACTATCTTTTTTTCTAGTTGAAATACAAGCACTTAGAGTAATTTTTAAATTCCAACTAAAACTTCTGAGGCTCTGACTTAGGACTTACAGGTATAGTACTTGGATAAGGAACTAATCTGAGAAAGATTAAAGGAAAAAAAGAGGGAAAAGAGAAGAAAGATAAGAATCAGCCACCTTTGTCCTGGTGGACACCCAAGACCTGCTTGGGCAGAAAGAAGTGAAAATCAGAGGACCAAGTTTAGTTTGCCATGGGACTGTCTGGAAAAACCCAGAAGAAGCTGGCCAAAGAGCTGGTCAGTTATTGATCAATAAAGATAAAAAAAGAAATAAAAGTTGTTGACAGGCAAATAAGAGCTATCCAAACAGAAGAGAAAATGAAACTATCTGTGAAAGATACTGCCAAGAAGGGTCAAAAGCATGACTGTACAGCTCCGGTCTGGGAAACAATCAGGTCAACAGAGGCTATGAGCAAACTCTATGCATCTCCTGTGCACATGAACTCTGTGCCCAAGGATGAAGATCCAACTGTGGTTGCACAAGTGGACAGTTCTCTTCAGGAGAGTGGAGTGATGAAGGTCACACACTCATGAAGGGGCCAGAAACCCAGGCCAACATGTGGGTGCTGTCCAAAGAGATGATAATGTCTGGGGTCAGAGCTTGGCTCGTTCCAAATCCTGTGGTCCTCCTTTACTAAAGGGAGCACCTGCCCTCACTACTCATGGAAGGCAAGATCTATGTATGGATGATTTTTCATGCAGCCTCATAAAGATAATGCATATAGATTGAAATAAGATAACTGAGAAGGGGAAGCTTCACTGTCTTTAGGGAACAAGCCATTTTGGGAAGACACTCATTTTTATAGCAGCAAAATTCACAATAGCTAAATCCTGGAAACACCCTTTGTCCATCAGCAGATGAATGAATAAAGAAAATATATTTATATGAAATGCAATACTACTTTGCTATAAAGAACAAATTTCAATCATTTGTAGAAAAATAGATGCATCTTGAAATGGTAAAGAAATAAATCAGACACACAAGTTTGAATAGTGTGTGGTTTCTCTTACATGAGAAGCACAAAATATAAATAAATTAAAGAGCAAAATAAAATGTAAAAGGAAACAGGGAGATAGGAGAGGAAGTGTAAGGGGGACATATAAGAACCGAATATTCACAATAAAAGTAGTCAGTGTGTAGCACCAACATGTGCACAAACAAAACAAAGGAAAATATGGCTTAAAGTAATCAGCCAAAAAATGAACTTCCAGGCTAAGTCTGTATTTGGAGACCATCAGAAACTAGATAGAAAGGCAGCTTCTCACATACTTACAAATAATATAACTCTGGTAAACTGTTGGGAACCACCCTGTTTGGGAATTGCAAGGTCAAAATTGACCAGGACTTCCTGCCTGCAAAGGACTTTGGACTTGACTCTTGTCTTCATCTCTGGTAACAACAGGGACTCAACGGTTCCACATGCTGTGATGCTTCAGGGCAGAACTGCACCAGATCTCCCTCTTCTCAAGGACTATTGCTGACATCTGACTTGCCCCGAGGAAGCCTCATCTACATAACTTCTCTAGGACTATTGTTGGTGTGGCCCTGCCTTTCCGGGTATTTTGGAATGTGGATAATAAAAGGTGTGGTAGGCTGGGGTCCTGGGTCCTGCCACCCCAGGGTAGCATGGATCAGACCCAAGCTCAGTTTTCTTTAAGTCTCATTTATGTCTAATTATTAATTATTTTGCCATGTGCCGTGAACTCACAAGAGACTAGACCTTAATGCAAAAGTTCTAGTTATGTTCCCTTCCTCTGTTTACTACAGTAAACCATTTTCAGAGAACATCTCTGGTGCTGTACCCCATCTGAGTGGTTGGTTGGAGGCATGTTAGGATGGAATGGACACTTTAATTGTTATGAAGTGGAAGTGGAGAGACATCATTGCCTTTTCCTTCCTTAGGGCTGATCAGGCCATTTGGAAGGTGAGGAGCTTTTTCAGTTGCTGGCAGCAGTTTTCATGCTCTGTGGACTCTAGACAAGGTTTATGTCACTCCATTATTTCCCAATCCTGTCTCCAAATGCTACCCAACTGACTCCCTAACTAAACTGGGGTTTCTCTTTCTAAAAAGATGATTATTTGGATTAGATAAAGCAGGCACGTATCTAAAGAGGGAAATCCTTTAAACAATATTCACTTTAAAGGAGGAAGTTTTTTAATTAGGAAAGAAAAAAGCAAGTTTTGTTTCATGCAAACACTGGACAGTTGCACAGCTGTTCTACACTCTCCTACTCAGGCAGAACCGGTTGCTTTCCTAGTTTCCCTCAAGCACTATGACAGCTTTCCCTTTCCAGTCATATTTTATATAAGGCTGTGGCTATAACTGATTATACATTATGATCAAAGCTACAGTTTTTTAATAATAACTAAAATAAGAACTGCTTTGCAAATACTTTCTTATTTCATCCTCACAGTTAGCCAGTCAGGAAAATGGCTTCTATTCATTTCGTAAATAAGGAAAGTGATACGTAGGTTCTTTGCTCAAGGCACTTTTCTGACTTTAAGGCCTCATCTCTAAATCAGAGGACTCCATAGCATCTCCACCTCAAAGGGCGGCTTTGTAGAAAACAGATTTCAGGCCAGAGACCCTACTTGGGTAAATGTGGAGTAGAGCTCAGGAATCTGCTTTTAATAGATGTCTGTGATGAAGCAAGGGTTTAAATCCTTCTATTACTCCTCTACATTTTTATATATTCTGCTTAGCATAGCACTTCTACAATCCTTAATTTTCCTTGATCACCCTTCCACTTGGTTCTCAGAGCATGTTTTGCTTGTGACTAGTATGTTACAGTATCTAGTACCTATGTGGTCCTGGGGTGACTGGGACAGGGGAATATTGGCTTGGGGTGTAAGACTCCTATAGAGTGTGGGTAGGAATATGGGCTCTACATTGATTAGTTTGGATATGCAAAGTATGTTCTGTCTATATTTGGGGATTGGCTCACCCTTAGAAGAGCAGTCCTTTCCAAATCATGAAGGCTTAGATGACAGGGCATCAAAAATACAGAAAAGTATTTGATATAGTTTAGTTCTAAAAACTCCTCATAGATCACTGATACACAGATGCAGACTTCTGGAAACTTTCAACTCCTAACTGGAAAAGAGCTTTGCAGAAACAAGAACACCTCTTCTTGTCTCAGACTATGTAACTGAAGTTTGACTTGACATGCTTGCCTAGATTTGGAAATAGATTGAATTTTCTTACTCTGCCCACTTTTTAAAGAGAAATATCTCTGTAAAAGTGTTGCTTTTACACAAACATTCTCAATAAACTTTGGCAAGGATGTGGCTTACAATGAAACTACTCATTCTTATGTAAATGTAGGCAAAGGAACTGCAAGAGAAGCAATGTGAGAAGAGAAAAGCAAGTCATGATTATCTCCACATAACGGTGCCTTTCTACAGTCTAAACTGGGTCAGCAAACTGTTTTAGCTCATCCTATGCCAAAACAAGGATCAGATGGAGAGGCTATAAAAGAAAGTAGGAGAGTGAGAGTTTGAAGGGAATTGTAAGGTATTTAGGGAAATAGGTTCCAGAAAGAACAGTTCTCTCTCACCTGCATACAGGAGGAAGTATTAAATAAGCCTTCACTGCAGCCTCCATTAGTTATTTTGTTGTCACTGATATATTTTCCTGTATCTTTGTATCTTTGCTAAATTTTTTCACTAGCAGAAATAAAAACAAAATTTGTCAATATAAAGAGATTAATGAATACATAGAAACTTTGAAATCATATCCCAGAACTGTAAAAATGTTATGATTTAGAAAACTAATTATTTATGCAAGCATTAGCTCTCCAAGGTGTGTTACAGTTAGTAAAAGCAATCTGTTCTATTAGCAAACACTTTGTAGTATCAATTATAATAAGTACATAGCCCTCTAACTGTATAAGGATTGATCCAAAGATAAACTTAAGGGTATTTTTCTTTTAGCCTGAGAAAATACTATAAAACAAAGAAAAAAACTGTTTAATAGAATCTCTCTCACTTAAAATTATGCCAGTAATGGGGCCGGGGATTTGCTCAATGGTTCCAATGCCTGTCTTGCAAGCACAAGGACCCGGGTTTGATCCCCAGTAACCACATACAATACTAGGTGTGGAGACTCATGCCCAGCAGCAACCAGCACCACATACCACAGTGCCAGGCATGGTGGCTCACGCCTGTAATCCCAGCACTCAGGAGGCAGAGGCAGGAGGATTGCTGTGATGTGAGTTTGAGGTTGAGCTCAGGGCCAGCCTGAAATACAAAGTGAGACCTTGTCTCAAAAAACCTTAAAAAAAAATCATGCCAGTAATGTTCCTTTAAAATTAGTTCTCAAAGCCAGAATTTTGATAACAAAATAGAGACTTGATAGTTATTTTCTGTGAAAACATGGATTTTCAAGGTTCTATGCTGCCACTGGGATATGCAGAATACTTAGGAGGCTGTAAGAAAGAAAAATAAGACTGACATTAACATTGAATGTACTTGAATTCATTATATCCTAATATGCTAAAAAGCATTATATTATGACTCCAGATCTGGACAACTTAAGAGCATTTCTACCTCATCGAGGATCCAGAGACACCTTCTGTCTTTGACTCGCCATCCTCAGAGGCTGGCTTATCTCTGGGCAGATGCTTGACTGTTTTAGCTGGATGTCACATCTTCAGGTGTCACATCCTTGTGCAGTGATGTCTCACAGTTGAAAGAGAGGAAGAAATAGCACATGTTCTCTTCCTTCACCTTGGTGAGAGATAAAGGCTTCCTCTACCAAATTGGTGCCGTTTGGTCACACACATATTTTTAACCAAAATTGATGACAAAGACAGTGTTTATCATGGCTGGCTCTAATAAACTCTGATTTACACCTTTGGGCCTGAAGAAAAGCTCAGACTCCTCTATGTTTATGGTCCACTGATTCCAGAAAACACTTGGGTTGTATCAATTATCTAACCACAGTTTTAGAAGACAGTCCTTAAGCCTTTTCCTCACCAACTTCCTAAGCCACTCCTTTGATCAGGTCTTCTCCACCCACCTTCTTTTTTCCCCAAATTTCAGATTACATGAAAGGCAAATCTCAAAATTTAGCTCTAGAAAGCACTTTGAAATTCTTTGTGTTTAAAATCTCCATGCTGTGAGTGTGGGACTCTTGCCCCTCAATCCTACATGCCAGTTCATATGCCAAAAACGATCATGAAACTCACTTAATCTTCACAAGAACCACATAGTCATGTGTTATTTTTATCTCAAATGCAGAAGTGACACATTGATGCAAAGAGAGATGAGTGACTGTCCTAGGCCATAAGTATACAAATGGGGAAGCTAGGATGCAACACTACATTGTAAGACTTGAGAGTTCCGGCTAGAGCTTCATCATACCCCATAATCCTAGAGCTCGTCTTGCCTACTATCTACTTAAAGTTTTTTAAGTAAATGAATGATTTCTGGTCATTCTCCTTTGTACTATACTACAAATCTTGAAAATATAATGTGTAGTACTGAGAACAGAACCCCATGCATTTTACAAGTAAAGTATTAAATATTGATTCATATTTAATATGGAAATCAACAAATAATTAGAAAATTTTATACAATAAATAGAAGGTACTTGTCATGTGCAAAGTTATAAGTAGATAGAAAAAAGTAAATAATAAATATTTCCGAACCTCAATGGTCAAGCTCCACTAATCTGAAGTTCATATCACAGCGACATATGTGCACCTGTTTATAGCAGCTAAATTTATGATTGCTAAATCTTGGAAACAACCAAAATGTCCACCAACTGGAGACTGGATAAAGAAGATGTGGCTCTTTTATAGAATGGGGTATTATTCTGCCATTAAAAATGATAAGATTGAGTCATTCATACTCAAATGGATGTATCTTGAGGACATCCTCATAAGTGAATTAAATAGGTCACAGGTGTGTAAATATCATATCTTTTCTCTAGTATGAGAAAATGAAGATTTAAATGAGTTCTAGTATATATATTGATATTGTGAAATAGAAAATATTTAAAAGGAAAGAGGATGTAGGGGTAAATGAAGGGAAAAAGAATGTGATAGTAATAAAAAATGGAACTAAAGCTTATGTATACAGGGGTCATTCTCCTTTGAGGGGTTGCAAGGTGGGTGGGGGAAGGGGAAAAACTGAGAATCAAGTCATGTCATATTCTGGTACAAACTCTCAATGCTGAATGTGATGATGGTGTGCATTCATAATGTACCAATAAAGACTTGAATTTTTTAAAAAGCTTCCTTATTTCACTGACAGTCAGAATTCAAACTACTTTCAGATTTAAATACTTTATGAACAATCAAGGCATCAGCGAGGCTGTGTTCCTACTGAAGGCCCTAGAATGGGATTTGTTTCTTTGCTGTGTGGAGCCTCTAAACACTACCTGCTTTCCTCAGCTCACAGCTTCTTCTTGTACCATTATGGCCAGCAGCATAGCACCTTCAAATCCTCTGACTAGCTTATTTTTTCATGCCAGGGATCATATCCAGTACTTCTAAACTATGCTTTGTAAAGCACTGTTCATGGGCCTGCAGTGTTAGCAATGTCTGGAAAATTATTCAAAGTTACACTTATTGGACTGTACCCTAGTTCCACAGATCTAGAAGCACTGAGGTGCTGCCCTCTAACCCACATCGGATCCTGTAAGAGTGGATTTAAACTCTATGAATATAAGGACTAAACCTCAAGTCACTGTAGGTTTAGGAACTAATTACTGTACAAACTTAGATTCTAGCACTGCATGTGCTATACACATGGTAGTTTCACTCGAATAAAGTTACTCTCAAAACAAAAATAAACAACCTGTTTAGAGTTTCTTTGCTGGGTGATTTGGGTTGGTAGTAGATCTCCAAAGACCTTTCAGGTTAAGTCACTTCACATCTCAGTGGCTCGGAATGCCTGGAAAGAATATTCATCTGACAGATTTTGAGTATGTGCATGTTTCATTGTTGTTGTTTTGTTGTTTTGCTTTTTGAGACAGGGTCTCACTGTGCACTTCAGGCTGGCCTTGAACTCACAGCAATGCTCCTGCCTCAGTCTCTCAAATGTCAGGACTACAGGTGTGCACCATTAGCCCAGCTCATGCATGTGTTAAGCAAAGATATGAACATAGTTAAAGAACAGTATTTAAAGGAAGAAAAAACAGGGATTATTTTCTGCATAAAGCAAATCATCAGTGCCATATTTTCTGAAGCTCCTAGTTGAAGCCAAGGAGTAAAGGGAAATAGTAACTTGAATGCAAAATGAGATAAGCCTCAAGAGAAACTGGAGCCGCAGAAAACAAAAAACTAATGGGATCTGCTGACAAGCAGTGGCAAACCTGCACTGTGCCTGTGCTCTGCCCTTTGTCTACCCTCTCGGACCTGTACGTACGCTTCTAGATTCGGATGCTTGCTTAGCATCCTCGGCCTCCCTCGCCTAGTGAGGGGTTTGCTCGATTCTTTCTGGTAGGCGCACCCAGTCATCCCTCCATGCTTATTGTGTCCTGTTGTCCTGTTGCTTCCATTTCTGTGGCCTCAAGACAAAAACCCAGATGAAGACAGAGAGAGCTGGTGACAGCACTGGTGCCCAAAGTCTTCTCTATGGTAGTGTGAAAGAGCAGCCAGGTCACACACCCACTCTCTCTGTCCCTTTATAGAAACCTAAGAAGCAGTGGACACCCTGCCAGCCAGTTGAAAAGCTTATTAGAATGGCTGCCCTTCTAGAAGCAGAAGGCAGGTTCCTCAGCACCTCCTGGTTAATCCCCACTGAAACCAGTGGTAATGTCAGCCAGACAGAGCTGGATTTCTTCCCAGTAACAGATTTCTGGTTGTATGGAGATGGTCAAAGTTGAAAAGGCAACTGTGGGACCTTTGGCAATCCTAGAAAAGCTGCTGCTACTCTTTTCTGGAGGTCTGGCCAAAGAATACCCTTGGGAGGGCTTTCTGTTGCTCCTGCGGGCTCTCAAAATTTATTCAATCTAAAGTCATTTATCCGCCAGAAGGATCAGGCTCTGGGGACACCCTCCCGAGGTGACACTGAGGACAGCTAAGGTTGACCTACCCCACAGAGCAGGAACCCACTCTCTTGCTGTCATGAGCAGAGAAGGACAGAGGGGAAACAATCAGTGATATAAAGGGACAGCCTTCTCTCCTGACCTCTCTTACCAAAGAAAAACTGCAAAAAAGTCAGAAGCAGACTTCCCCGGCATCAGGTAATGAAACAATTGTTTATCATAATAACTCTAATACAGAACAGCTGTCAGAAAAGTGATTTACTACAGTAGTTCTACAAAATTAAGATCATCTGTTTAACCCCTTTATAAATGGTTCTTGCCTTTACACTATAAAGGAGTTTTTCCTTCTCCTTATGCAATTTTTACAAGAGATCTCTATGCCAGTTAGTCACGCCTAAAAAAAAGTTATGAGTTATGACTTGTTTCTTTATAGTTACAGACCTATAACAGATTATTATAGCTTAACTTGGTCAGCCCATATAAGAGCACACTCTAATTTAGAGGTAATTGTTTTGTGTGTTCCGTGTTTCTTGTTTGTTCAGTAAGGTACCAGTTAAGGTCCCTATGTGTACTTTGTTAAAGCTTTCTGACCTCATGTGCATTTTGTTTTTGTTTTATTTTTGCCCTAGTAAATCTTTAACTCTTCTGGGCCTTCCATAACAGACCAGTTATATGAGTTTTTGGAAGGAGCCAAGCTCACTTAAAACATTACAAGATGAGACCTAATGGGCCAAAGTTGACACCAATGTTATAAACAAAAACCTTAAAATTTGATAATATAAATGTTATATATGATTCCCCATAATGTATAAGTTTATATATGTCAATTTCACATGTATATTCTACATAGTTTGGCTTATAAATAAGTAGATACAAGATTTGATCAAATACTTTTTAATTAACAGCTTAATGGGCTAATTTAAATCAGTTGCTAAAAATAAAAATATCTTTAAAGTTGCTAACATGTGTCTGTCAGTTTGTTAGTTAATTAAGATAAGATAAAAATTTATTTTATAAAAGCAATGTCTATTATTATCTATATACAATCATTTAAGCATTTTTCTTTGGTCAAAATATTACATATAATATATAAATATAAATATAAATATATAAATATATAAAATCATAAGTGCTGTTATTTATTTCTCATAAGTGATCTAAAGTAACTGTTAGGATAAATAAGGGGTTGTGTATATATTGCTTGACAAAGACTCCCCTCTGTGGCTAAGAAAGCATCCTCCTAAACCAGTTTTTTCAGTTTTTATCAGCAATGAGAATTTTTTTTTTTCCAAAGTTTAATGATGATATACTCACTCGTGGCTTATATCTAGATATCTGCCCCAAAGCTTCATGCATTCATAAGTAGGACATTTCATAGAAGGTTGAATCTAGGGTGTATAAAATGTATTAAGATGTATGTGATACTTGAATGAGTGCACTGATTAGTTAAGCATAGTTTAGGTGTGGACAGTGGAACACCTACCCGGGATTGGGGCGGTACCAACCAATAGGCATGTAGCCTGAATGAAATAAATGGAAAAAGGAAGCACACTTGTTGCTATCTCCTGCCTACCATGGACTTTCTCTTCTCTGTCATATCTCTCTGTCATGCTGCACGGCTTTGAAGCCAGCCAATTATGGATGCAAACTTCTACAATCGGTGAGCTAAAATAAATGTTTCCTCTTTTAGTTTTGGGTGTTGGGTATTTTGTTCTAATAATGAGGAAGAAGCTAAGTCAAATCCCAACAGATGTTATAAAATACATCAGGAATTTAAATTGGCTACAGTTAAATGGTTAAGTTCATTATGTATAAAATAAAAGGCTTTCTTAATATATGAAGATGTTCTTAGAAAATTAAATTTAAAAACAAAAATTCTATATTATATTTATTTCTTATGTTTTCTATTGTTAAATTTCTGATTACCAAAATTAAGTGTTAAAAGTTAAATCAAATGCTGGCTTATATGTTTTCATTGATCAATATATAAATGGTTAAGGGCCCGGGGATTTAGCTCAGTGGTTCTGGTGCCTGTCTTGCAAGCTCAAGGACCCGGGTTCAATCCCCAATAACCACATACCATACTGGGCATGGAGCCTCACGCCCAGCAGCAACCAGTACCACATACCACAGTGCCGGGTGTGGTGGCTCACACCTGTAATCCCAGCACTCGGGAGGCAAAGGCAGAAGGATTGCTGTGATGTGAGTTGAAGGCTGAGCTCAGGGCCAGCCTAAACTACAAAGTGAGTCCCTGTCTCAAAAAAACCTATAAAAAAATTTAAAAAAATATATATGGTTATATAATGGTTATATGATTATATATATGGTTATATATATATATATGGTTATATAATGGTTATATATAGTTATAAATGGTTAAATATTAACCTTAGTTTATCAATAACATATATCTAAAATCAATGTATGCTGTAGGTCTAAGTTTTAGAAGTTAAAAGTATGTAAGTTTAATACACACAGAGTAATTAATGAGTGTTCTCTTTGATACAGTATAGATCACCTTTAAACATATAGAAGGATCAAAATCTGGCATCTCTCTCTTTGTCCCTACCCTGTAGACCTTGATCTACATCTATCTGCATTGACTAAACAAATATTTTGTTATTGTATAAATGAGACACAGTTGAATACTAGGTAATAAGTCAATTTGTGGTCAGCAGCACTATTTCCTGGAGTTGTAAGATCTCTAAAGATGTTCCTTAATTCTTGTCACTGCAGTTACATTCTATAAATATGTTTAAAAAATCCAAATTTTGCCTTAACTGTAAAAATTCGATAAATACATACAAAACTTCTGTCTAGTGCTGTGACACTAATTACTGGTAATGTCATGGTGTATGAAACATATTTGTATTTCTCAAGTATATAAGCCTTTAAAGATGCAAAGTTAAAATTCATTTTATATACTGGTCAGTTCCTCATTAAAGTTATTTTTGGTGATAAAACCTTTTGTAGCTGTTACAGGATTGTCTGTAACAGTACATGATTTATGGTGGCTAAGCAACATTTCCAGACTTTTTCAATCCTTTGTAAGTTCTTTCTATATAGGTCATAGGTCCTTAGATATAAAGATCTTTAGGGTAAATTTTTTAACAAAAGTCCAACTGTTATGTACAACCCCTTTTCCCTGCTTTCTGTTGATAAAGGTTAAAGTAGCTACGTGCCTGGAACATGCATGCTTGCTTTGGATATAAACAACAGATCTCTGTGTGCGACCCAAAGATGCCTGTGCTTGTCATGACAGAAAGTGAGGCAGGCTGTGGCCTAACCTTAGTTTGGCACTGGCGACAGATACAATCTAACTGTGTTAATCCTAAAATAAGGCAGATGGCTCAAATCATCTGACCAGGAGTTCTAAGCAGGATCCTATCTTTTTTTTTTTTCTTTTCTTTCTCTCTTTATCTCTCAGAATAAATCTTACAGTGCACAGAATACATAGAGTACATGATAAATGTTCATGAATAGTTCACTGTTAATCTCCCAAATGTCAATTTTAGGATTTATTTTTAAAATGTGGGGCCAGTTTAAAATATTTTAAAAAGTTGATTTTTCTTCAAATGTAAGTTATAGGGTAAAGATACAGTATCAAACTCAGCTTTATAATGAGAGATAATAAACAAATATACATTTAATAATGTATTTGTATACATTTAATAATGGATAGGTCTTTTCTGTGACAAAGTAGTCAATATTAAAATAAAACTTTGAATATATATAATATATAAAAACTCCAGTGGCTATAAACTAATACGCCAACATGATTACTATACTAAAATATTACATTTTCTCATGATTTCAAATTTTCCCTATAAAATTTTGACTGTAATCTAATGACAATCTATACAAATTTGACTTTAAAAGACAATCATGGTTAAAGAATGAGTTTTTTAGTCATACTCTATATTTGCAAATACATAATATCTAGATGAGTCAGATAAGTCATATAGTCACTCTATACTTGCAAATACATAATATCTAGATAAGTCACCTACTCTTCCCACTTCAATATAGGTACTGGTGCCCTCCTAGGTGTTCAAAAACTGAGGCTTAGTTATAATCCAAAGCTAAAAAAAGATAACTATGTTAAAAAATCAGCCAGTATTATGACCTTGGCCCTTCAAGGACAATAAGGACACACGACATGAAAAGATCTCTCTATACTGTGTACAACTCTGGTGAGTTGCCCAAGCAAAGAGATTGTTGGACACAAGAAGACAAGAGTCAACCAATGTACACTGTGCTGAAAGGTCACCAAAGAAGAAAACATCTCTCATGAATCTAAGAAAAGCCATACAATCAAACAAGGCCATGACTCATACTGGCACAGGACACTGACAGAGGAGCTCAAAGGCTCTGCATTTGGTCCAAAAGTAACCTGAGGAGCCTTATTTGACCTTCATATTAGTGAAAGGTTAACTTTGATTAAAACAAGTCTCACTTTAACTTGGTCTTACATACCCAGCAAAAAAATTATAATCAAGAAGGTATATAAAAATTAATAGTAATTAAGACTAAATATACAAGGGAGCTCCAAGTGGCTACTGTACTGGTCCCTGCTGACGGTCTCCAGCTATACCCATAGTTTGCCACTATTACCATTTAATGAGGCTAAAAAGCCACAGCAATAGCTAGAAAAGTTCTACACCCAATCACACAAAGAGCTTACTCTCCCACAAAACACTGTCCAAATTTCAAACCTCAGACACTGAGACAAGCAAAAAAGTAATGTTGTCCAGCTTATGCATATAGGACAAGACCACCAGTTATATCTAGAAGGAAAAAAAGCTACCTCTCCTGTGAAGAAAACAGACACCCAGTCAAAACAGTGACTATATCCCGATTATGGCTCCACTGCTCCAGGTATGCGCCACACTTAGCTCATTAACCACCAAAGCCCTTTTGCTGCCTCACAACTCTCTGCCTCACTGTTTTTTCAGCATTTGTTCTCATTACATCTCTCAATATACCATACACAAAGACCAAGGCCATCTTCCTCTTCTGTCGCACTCAACATATTTGTGCATGCCTACCAACCAGGTAACAGCATTGCTTTAGGGAACCTACCCCTCAATCTATGTAGACTTTCTTTATGGCTCCTGGCTGTTGCTGATTCTAGTCAAGGTGATAACCCCACAAAACCAAAAAGGGGTCATCTAATTAATTCCCTTACTGATAAAATTGGGAATGGCAAGAGACCAATACAGAGTCAGTGGGTGTCACCATGTCACTCACCTACTTCAACCAACTCTCTCTTGGTCTTGCGGGCAGTGTACAACAAATGACACAGTCCTTCAAATAGATTAGCAGCAATGATCCCACAAACTAGAAGGCACTAAACTTCCTGAATGACAAAAAGAGAGAATCTGTGTCTGTTCCTAAAAAAGAATTGGCACTTTTATGTCAACCAATCTAAAATAGTGAAAAATACATCACATACACATAAAACTGATATCAGACTCCCTCAACTGCCATCTGAGTCCCACCATATAGGAACTGTACGGAACCTGATAAGATTTTAACTATAGTGCTTCCTTAGTATCCAACAATGATGGTTTCCAGGACCACTGCAGATATTAAAATCTGCGGGAAGGCCTGAGCTTGATCCCTAGTACTGCCCAAAACAAAAAATAAAACAAAAAAACCCACAGGAAGTCAGTCCCTCACATAAAGTGACATAGTATTTGCACATAGCATATATATTCCTTCTATCAGTATATACTTTAAATGATCACTAAATCTCTTGTAATATTTAAGGCAATATAAATGCTATGTAAAGCACTGTTCCTCATATTGTTTAGACAATGATGACAGAAACAAGTTTATACATATGTTTTCTCCTGAGACAGTTGCTTTTCGGGTATTTTCAATCTGTAGTTGCCAGATCTGAGAGGTAGAAGCTGTAGATATATAGCTTTGAAGTTATAGATGGCAATGCAAACAGATTAGGCAACAAGTTACTCCTCTAGACTTCTGCTCAGGACCCTTAAGTCGTCCTCACAGTGGAGGTCCTGACCCCTGTCCTGCAGTGAAAAGACAATCAGTGCTACCGACGCCCCTCATCCTTTTCAGAGTGAGGGTCACCACTGTAGAGTGCTGTATGGGGTCAAGACCAAGGGATGAGGGAACACGGCACAATGGCATTAATAACCTGAATGCAAGGAAAGATAAACCTGGAGGGAAACTGGAGCTGCAGCAAACAAAAATGAATAAAGTCTACTGAACACAAGAAGACTGCCAGGCAGTGACAAACTTGCACTTGCATGTGCTCTGCTCCTTTTGTCTGACCTCTCAGACCTGGACATCAGCTTCTAAATTCACATGCTTCCTTGGAATCCTGCCGCCTCCCTCCTTTAATGAAAGCCTTTCTCTCTTCTAATAAATGACTCATTTTTCCACACTGCTCACAATGTCCTTTCGTCCCACTAAACAAAAACCCAGAGAGCTTGTTACACAAAGAACTCACATTCTCATTTCTACCACAGTTTGTTTATGTCTAAGTTATAATACTCTGATTAACCATAGTAGTGTATATATCTGCTATGGTTTGAATCTCCATGTCTACTTTGTAAAAACAAAAAAAGAAAGAAAGAAATTTTAACTCCTAAAGTACAGGAAGCCTTTGAGAAGGGGTTAGGTCCTGAGGTGGCAAAAAGATAGAAATTCATTTCAGATCTTAACCTAAATTAGAACCAGAATCTATTTTAAGATTTCAGAACTAAAATACAAGTTAAAAAATAAGGACTAATTATATTAAGTACTTACACAATAAAACATAGACAATGCCATATATGTTTCCAAGAACAGTTAGTTATAATGTCATCTTAACTTTGTCACTGCAAGTCTTCCATATAATTTTTTTTCAAAATATATTTCTAGTGAAGTGGTGCTGATCTGAAATCCTCAGTCAGTGTTCATAACTGATTTCTTGAAAGGATCCCACACCTTGGTTTTCTTATGTAGAGAACCAAATTTTGTTCAATCATTCAGTCAAGTTAAACGCCTTTCTTAACTGCTGTTTTCATCAGCCCCTTTAAAATGTTACTATGTATTATGCATGGTCAGTGAGGAAGCCTAGAATCCCTCACTGCAAATGAGATTAGGGAGATGTGTAAAATATGGGAAATGATAAAGTTTGTTAAAAAGCATCACCTGAATAACTGTAGCAATGCAAGAAATGAATCTAACAATACAATGTCACATTTCCATGAAATCCTCAAAAAGAGGCAAAAGCAAATGTCATTAGATAGGTTCAATGATATTTGCCTACAAATCCTTTGCTCTTGGAATTTAGACTCATATCTCCCAACAGAAAATAATCTGAAGAAATCCACTCACTCATTTACAAAAGCAAGTTACGTTAGTTACTTTTCTTTCATTGCTGAGACAAAGTACCCAACATCCCAAGTTAAAGGGGAAAGATTTATTTGGGTTGCAGTTTGTAGAGATTTCAGTTCATAATCCACGGGCTCCAAGGCAGGGTGGCAGAGAGGGAACACTTCACTGGGGGAGAAGCAATAAAAGTAACTGTAGAGGCAGGAGGGACAGTGCAGAGGAGAAATAGTTAAAGGTGCCCACGTGGTAGCAAAGGTAACAGCAGTGTCTTTCTGCTTCTTTTATCTTTTTCAGATGATCAGGATTAGGGCAGCACCAAACAAATCACTCATGTGTTGTTCTTTAGTAACCACACCCTTTAATACTAGCATCACACACTAGATTCACTCACCTCTGAAAAAGACGGCACAAGGCTTAGGGGAACATATGGACACAAGCCACACACAAGTATAGCAAAACCTTGGTTTGTGAGCATCATTGTTCCATAAAAACATGTTTATAATCCAAAGCCTTTGTTTTGCAAAGTGAATTTCCCCATCAAAAACAATGGATGCCCTGATCACTTGTTCCATAACCTAAAAATATTCATATAAAAATAATTATAGTACTGTAATACAGAAGTGTGATCCCTGGTGGTGTGGGGGGATTCGAATAGACCACCACACATACTCGAATAGGAGCAAAATCTCTTTTGTTGATGGTGGCTTCAAGGGATTCAAATCTCTTAGAAAGCCTCAAACAGAAGTTTAAAGTCATTTTTATATCTTTAAGTTTTCTATGGGAGAGCGAAAAGCAACTGTAGTCACTGGAGAAACAGCCATTAAACTAAATATAATTATATGAGCAAGGGATAATGGAGGAGGGAGCAGAGGTTTGGCAGGGCTTTCTGAGATCCTCTTGATTTAGTGAGTTTGCAGTAAAGGAGTGACAATAGTTATAATACGTCTTTCTCAGCAAGAAGAGTTACACAGTTAACCCATAGTTGGTCATTTTTATGCCAGGAGAGAGTTTTTCCCTCAATCTAATATAAAATTATAAAGAAAATACAAAATATGAACAAAAATAATCTGCATTTACTCCTAAAAATCTTCATGAGAGACAAAAAGAGGAACTTATTTTATAGGAATCACTGTTACCTATTGGCTGAATAGGATCTTTTTAAATTATTTTTTGGTGCAACTTTAACAAGGAACCTATCTAATGGCACTTGCTTTTGCGTTCTTTTAAGGATTTCATGGAAATGTG